>JAKUCV010004104.1:0-13786 GCA_028386065.3 Turnera subulata | reverse complement strand
ATCCCCATCTTGTACCCGTATGTAGAATTCGTAACTCATACAATCCTCAACATACGCTAGTCTTATTTTATTATTACAACCCAACCATAATAATAAACGACTAGGGACCTTTAAGAATATACATATCAAATACATATACACTAGGGTTATATATATGTGCAAGAGATTATCTCATAATCATATATATAGGCATAACCTCAAATATGTACACATGAATACAATCATCCATAGATTGGCTTTTGGGCATATTACTAACAACATCATCTTTCATGCATGAAAGAGCTGGTGGTCCTCATTTCCATTTTTGGAGAAGGTTTTTGAAGATTGAATAATAATTTCTGCCCAAATAATTACCATTTCTGGTTCAGCCAACAACCAAATATTGATAGTTCTTAACTAAAGAAAATGTCAACTTGTGCGCCACCTGGAAGCAATCTAGCCATTGGAAGACACTCCTCCCCTTCCTTAGAATCTGTAAATAGAGTATTGAAGCCTCACAGCAAATCAAACTAGCCATTCAAGAGATTCTAAGTTGAGAAAAAGAGCTTACTGTGAGAGATATTCTTGTGCTTAATTTGTGTAACTTCTTGAGTGAGTCATTCTTGAAGCTTTGCCTTGGAAAAAGTTGTAATCAGCAGGATTAGGGGATAAACTTGATGGGTAGACAAAGCTAGGTTCAGCTTTGGGTTAGATTTAGCAAGTTCAGCCCGCAAAAACTTGTGTATCATAGGTTATTTGGCTCGCCTACAAGAGCTAAATTAGTGGATAGCTTAGAAATCCTAAAGGGGGGACCTTTAGATAGTGGATGTACTCCTGCATGGGGAACCACTATAAATTCCTTATGTCTATTGCTTTTCTGTCTTCATCGTTGCATTTCCACTTATGTTTAACATTTGGCTTCAGTGTCGAGCCAAATCTCTGAAAACCCGAAAAAGAGGAAAAGCTAATTCAACCCCCCTTTTTAGCCTTTTTTGGGCCAACAATTGGTAGCAGAGCTGTGTTCTCAATCTAGTGGATTAACCTCCAGAGAAAAGATCATGGCTTATGAAGGTACAAGTTTCAACAAAGCTCCATACTTTGATGGAGTGAACTTTGACTATTGGAAATTTAGAATGAAGATCTTCCTTGAAGGGAAAGATCTTGAGATGTGGAATATTGTTTAGCGTCCTTTTGCCAGACCTCAAAGAAACATGAAATTCTGGTCTGAAGATGAGCTAAGGAGAGCTAAGCTTTATGCACATGCCAAAAATATACTACTATGTGGTATAAGTGGAAGTGAGTTTCAAAGGGTTAGCTCTTATGGCACAGCCTATTGGAGGCTTCTTTATGTCACACATGAAGGAGCCAACCAAGTAAAGGAGTCTCGGCTCAATTGCCTATTGAGGGACTATGAGCTCTTCCAAATGGCTGCTGGAGAAACTGTGCAAGAAATGGATACACGTTTCACCATTCTTTGCAATGAAAGAATGGTTTAGCTCTACTTGGTAGACCCGTCACTCATAGAGATAAAGTGGCAAAGATTTTTAGATCTCTACCTAAGAAGCGGGAGCCAAAAGTCACCGCTATTGAAGAAGCTCAGAATCTAAACACTCTCACTTATGATGAGCTTCTTGGAAAGCTTATAGTTCATGGTTCTATACTAGAACCAAAACAACCAAAGAAGAATGATTTGGCTCTTATGGCGGTCCAAGAGTCCAGTGATGAGTACAATGATGTGGATATGGCAATAATCACTAGAAAGTTTGTCAAATTTATTCGAAAGAGAAGGCAAATGAAAGGAAAGGGTTTACAAGGTGCCAAATCAACTGAACAAAAGAAAGACTCACTGGTGTGTTTTGGCTACAATCGACCAGGCCATATCAAGTCAGAATGTCCACATCAAAAAGCCAAATCTGATTTCCCAAGGAGCAAAGGGAAGAAAGCTATGTCAGCATAGGATGATTTGGATTCATCAAGTGACTCTAACTCTGGTGAAGCAGTAAATCTATGCTTATTGGCTCGTGAAGATACTGAGGTAAACGATTCTCTTGATTACACTTTTCATGAACTTCAAGATGCATTTGAAGAACTGCATCATAAGTATGAGTAAGCACTTAAGAAGAATATCTCATATAAGAAACGTATTGATCTGCTTGAATTTGATCAAGCATCTTATAAAACTGTGTATGAGACTCTTGAACGTGCACATGCTGAAAGTTTGTCTATTTGTGACTCATTAAAGAAGGAGAAACTTGCTGCTCAAAATGCATATATTGACCTTGAGAAAAAGCTAGCTAGTAATTTGAGCAGGTGTGAAATGTTGATTCAAAAGAATGATGCTCTAAAGACTGAAGTAGAAAATCTAAATTGCTCCTTAGATAAGTTCACAAATGGAAGCGATAGCCTGAATATGCTGCTGGACAACAAAGGGATTCACTAGATAAAAGTGGAATAGGCGCTACACATATGGCTTTTAACAAGCCAAATCTGCCAGCTAAATTTGTCAAAGCACAACCTAGAACACAATATAGACCCAGATATCTTGAACATCCTACGTAAGGACATCAAGAGCACTCACATAGATACGATATCACATGCTATTATTGTGGAAATGTTTGTTATATGATCAGATCATGCTTTCATAGGAGGAGAAGCAGTCATGTTAAATATATTTAGGTTCCAAAAGGAGCCAAATCTAACCCTAATGGACCCAAGTTAGTTTGGGTACCTAAAACTTGATCATTTGACAGGATACAAGGGATGAATGGGATCTGGACAATGCCTGTTCAAGACATATGACAGGTGACCCATCAAAATTTACATCCCTTCTCTCAAAACACCGAGGTAATGTTACATTTTGTGATATCCTCGGTATTGTTAAGATTGGCACTAACCCAACCATTGAGCATGTGCTACTTGTTGATAATTTCAAGTACAAATTGCTTAGTATTAGTCAACTGTGTGACAAAGGATTTAGAGTTACTTTGGGTCATCTAGATGTCTTGTGAGTAGAGTTGATGATAAGAATGTCTTATTTGTTGGAAAAAGGATTGGTAATCTATATTCTATATGTCTAAATGATGTTACTAATCCTGAGATCAAGTGCTTTGGTGCAAGAATAGATACTGCAACTCTACGGCACAAGAGACTAGGGCATGCAAATCTTAAAATTATTTCAAATCTGTCAAACAAAGATTTAGTCGATGGTCTGCCAAAACTGAAGTTTGAGGCAGAAACCAAATGTCGTGCATGTCACCTCGGTAAACAAATCAAAAGTTCTTTTAAGCCAAAACTGTGGTATCAACTTCTCGACCTCTTGAACTTCTACATATTGATGTTTTGGGTCCTATGTGAACTGTGAGTCTTGGTGGTAAAAAGTATGCAATTGTTATAGTTGATGATTATTCCAGATTCAAGTAGGTTTTATTTCTTTCTAAAAAAGATCATGCATGTCAAGAATTTGGCTCATTAGTTAGGAAGCTGCAAAATGAAAAAAGGTATAAAATATCTAAAATTAGAAGTGATCATGGAGGAGAATTTGATAATTCCACCTACAATCAATTCAGTGAACAAAAAGGCATTGAAAATACATTTTCGACTCCTAGAACACCTCAACAATTTGGGGTTGTGGAAAGGAAGAATCGAACCTTGAAAGAAATGGCTAGAAATATGCTTAATGAGTATAAGTTTCCTGCCTATTTCTGGGCTGAGGGCGTGAACACAACATGCTATGTCCTAAATAGAGTCTCTTTACGTCCATTAGTTGAAAAGACACCTTATGAGATTTGGCAGGATAGAAAGCCAAATATTGCATACTTTCGCACAATTGGCTCTAGGTGTTACATTCTGAATACTAAAGATAATCTTGATAAGTTTCAAGCTAAGTCTGATGATGGTATATTTCTTGGTTATTCATTAAGTAGTAAAGCCTATAGGGTATACAACAAAAAAACCATGGTTGTTGAACAATCCATGCATATGTTGTTCGATGAGATTAACTTGAATGATC
This sequence comes from Turnera subulata, assembly GCA_028386065.3. NCBI lineage: Eukaryota > Viridiplantae > Streptophyta > Magnoliopsida > Malpighiales > Passifloraceae > Turnera > Turnera subulata. The sequence continues at coordinate 9,798 of JAKUCV010004104.1, read as the reverse complement.
ATAGTGATGATACAGAAATTGAGTTTACTCCTGAGAATCAGCCACAGGTTATTGATATAGATAAGACAAAAGATGGGCATCTTCCTGATCCAATTGTGCGATTTAACAATATTTGGCTTCTCCCGAGCCAATTGTTCAGAATAATGTTGTGCAGCGAAATATTTTGGAATCTAGTTCATTCTCACAACCGAGAAACTCTGAGGTTCATGCACCTAAAGGCCATTCAACTGAGGCCATATTAGGTGATCCTAGAAGTGGTATAACCACCAGATCCAACTTACAAAACATCAACACACATCTTGCCTTTTTGTCTGAAGTTGAGCCCAAAAATGTCAATGATGCCATACTTGATGAAAATTGGGTGATGTTAACGCAAGAAGAGCTTAATCAGTTTGAGAGGAATAATGTGTGGGAGCTTGTTGTAAGGCCAGAAGAACATCCTTTCAATGGAACCAAATGGGTCTTTAGGAACAAGCTTGATGATTAAGGAACTGTGGTAAGAAAACAAAGCTCGATTGGTAGCACAAGGATACAATCAAGAAGAAGGTATTGATTATGATGAGACCATTGGACCAGTAGCTAGACTTGAGTCCATCCGCATGTTGCTTGCATTTGCATCATTTAAATCTTTCAAAATCTATCAAATGGATGTCAAGAGTGCTTTTCTAAATGGATATATCATGGAAGAAGTATATGTAGAACAACCTCCAGGATTTCAAAACCATGAGCATCGACAACATGTGTTCAAGTTGAAAAAGGCATTATATGGTCTTAAACAAGCATCTAGGGCCTGGTATGATAGATTAAGCTCATTTCTGATTTCACAATGCTTTACATGAGGAAATGTAGTTTCAACTCTATTTGTGAAATCTATCAAAGATGATATCATTATTGTGCAAATATATGTTGATGACATTCTATTTGGTGCTGGTAATGAATCTCTTTGTCAAGAGTTTGAAAAGCTTATGCACAACGAGTTTGAAATGAGCATGATGGGAGAATTAAATTTCTCCCTGGGTTTTCAAGTCAAGCAACTCGATGGTGGGATTTTCCTTAATCATGCAAAGTACATATGTGAGCTGCTGAAAAATTTGGCCTGTCAGAAGCCAAAACTAGTCCGACACCAATGAATAAGAGTACCAAACTTGACAAGGATGAGAGTGGTAAGGATGTTGATGTGAAATTATACAGAGGCATGATAGGTAGTCTTCTTTACCTTACAGCTACAAGACCACACATTATGTATAGTGTTTGCTTGTGCGCTAGAATTCAATCATGCCCAAAAGAATCTCATTTTAAAGCTATCAAGCGCATCTTCAAGTACTTAATTGGAACATCATCTTTAGGCTTGTAGTATCCTAATGTGAGTTCTTTTGAATTAACAAGCTAGTCAAATGTAGACTTTGCAGGATGTACTCTTGATAGAAAAAGTACAAGTGGTACTTGTCAACTCCTTGGACAATCACTTGTGTCTTGGTCAAGTAAATAGCAAAATTCAGTTGCTACCTCCACAACCAAGGCTGATTGTGTGGCAGCTGGTGCATGTTGTGCACAAGTGCTATGGATGAAACAAACACTTGCTGATTATGGACTAACTTTCAAGTGTGTACCTTTCTTTTGTGATCGCTCAAGTGCCATCAATCTAACTAAGAATCCTTTGCAACACTCTCGAACCAATTACATTGAAGTGAGACCTCATTTTATTCGAGACCATGTGTTAAAGAAGGATGTGGCTAATGAGTTTGTGAGAACTGAAAATCAACTGGCTGATATCTTTACCAAACCATTGAAGGAGGATCAGTTCACCAAAATCAGACTCAAGCTTGGTATTTGCAATGTATCATAAGTATTCTGATTTGGCTCCACATTTGGTTTTTATGTGTTCATGCGTATCATAACATATTGTACACATATGCGCTTAGAATATATACAATTGTTACACATCTCACACCTGCACTGTGCATATGAGCATATGAGGACACATCGTGACTGTCATCAAATCATCAAAGGCATCAAGAAGAAAGAGCTGCAGTATTTGGTTCATCGACGAGCCAAAACCTATTATCTAGTGGACAAAAGGTAGCAGTTAATGATAAGAAGAAAGAGAGTGAAAAGTCAACTAGACACTTTCTGAAACAACGACTATATGTGGTGTTCCATATCTGACAAAACGAAAGAAGTAACTAACAAAAACAAGGCGGTTCATTTATGGAAGTTGGACAACTTCTATCTTTAAAACCCGTGATTATCTCTTTCCACCAATACCACTCTCTTCTCAACTTTCCTTTCCAGTTTTTCTCTGAAACACAACCGGCTCAAACCCTAAATCGGCTACCATTATGAGAACCAACAAAGCAAAAAATTTGAAGGAGACTCCCTCAAAGCAAAAACCACCGAAACCTCTAGCAGGCAGAACTAAAAGTGTTGCTACAAAATCGGTGTTCAAGAAGACCTCGACACCAGAAGCTAGCGAGTCCGTCCCAACCCGATCACCACCAGATGCAAAGATAGTCTTGTTAAGGCTTGCGAAGATCAATCCTCGTGCACGCTACTCGACTGTACCCGAATACATCACTAATACCAGGCACCTCTGCAACCATAGTGAAGAAACCTCGCCGATGCAATCCTTAATCCAATTCAGTGCTATACCCAAGAGCTCCTCGAATCGGTGCTTGTAGAGATCTTGATCAAGAATAACCAGCGACCCCGGAATAATAATCCACTAATATGGGAATAGTCACTGGGGGTCATAGTCATCTCCCCGCGCGACAGATGTAAACTATTGGTGGTGTCCCACCATCTCCCCCTGAGTCCCGAGACGGCTTGAAGGTCCACTCTGTCACCCTGAAAAGTCCTAGAGCCCACCCCGTGCAATGATCCTCTACACTTTTTCATCACCTATCACGTACTCTAAATTCCTAGACCGGGCTTCAGCTCAACTGTGATTCCAACTCCTATCCTCGACCTGTGTAGGTACCCCCAAAAACGTTAATACTCACTGTAAACTGGGCCAAATGAGACCAAACCAAGTTCACAATCATGTAGACATGCATTATGGGAATTGTTTTGCACGCAAAAATCATACATTTCAGTATCGTAACGACATTCTATTTGCAAATCAAAACGCAAGAAAAATCACAAAACCCGCCCCATCGAAATTCAAAATTGACCAAAATTAGAACAAACCCGTCAACATTCATCCATTATGCAACACATTTGCACAATTCAAAAATCAAAACAGTAACCCAATCATCCAGATTATTAATTTTTGCCAAGAACCTTAAACCCCCAATTGGGAATTTCATCAAATCAATAATTCTTGCATTTAATGTAGCAAATAAACTTGTGGGAAAGCATTGTAGGCATACTAGGATCATTTCCAAACAATCTAACACAACAAACATGGCACAAAATCAGATTTATGGAGAAATTGGGCGAAAACCTCAAAACGAATTGAAACCATGATTTAAGAAGTTTTAGTTGACGAAAATGGCTTACTTGCACTGTGGGAAGCTCAGAAGAGATGTTTCTCTCCGGGAATTTGAGCAATAATGCCGGATTTTCATCTGTATTCAATTTTGGGCCATACCTCTTCATGGTGTTTTCCCAATTTAAGAGACTATGAGGAAGAAGAGGACATGGAGATAATTTAGAACAGTTTAGGGATAGATTGCGAGTTCACTGGGAGAATAGGAAAGGAAATTGAGTGAGTTTTTGGTGTTTTGGGATAAAATGAGAGTGAAATGGGGTTTCTGGGGTTTTTAAAAGCAGGCTGGAGCTCAGCAGACATGTCAAGAAGAACGCCAGACTCAGCGGTCAACTATTTTGTTCCTCGTTTTGCGGGTCCCATGTCCCGGAGTGATTTGTTTTAGGTAAATTAAGTGCATGGACATTTTTGGTATCCAAAATGATAAAACACATTGATTAATTAATTCAGTCTTGCAAATAAACTCGTGGGGCTCGTCGAGACTGAAGTATTTTGACAAAAAAAGGGGCAAGCTACCCCATGTTTTGAAAGCTATTTTTCCAGAGTACGTTATTTTTATAAGAGTTTTTTGGGGCATGATACCCCTTTATGAGATTTGGTTTTCTAGAAATGCACTATCGGCCTGCACCAGATTTGATTCCTCGGGGCATGCTACCCTATTTATGTGATTTTTCTAGGGTATGTTACCCCGTCAAATAGGTATTTTCAATACCCAGCCACTGAATTGTTGACTGATGCGAAAACTTCACAAGCCTTGGGTTAGAACTGTAAGTATCCGGTTCATGCAATTGACAATCAAAAGCACAAAAATACAACATGTATGCGCAGCGGAAATACCGGATACACATGGAGGATCCAGGTGAAGGGAACTAAACCGAATAACAATTTTCATACCTGTAACGGTTGAGGTCCTTCACCCAACTGTAGAACCGAATCAGCTAGAACCAGAAAAAAGCCTCGCCCCTCTACGGTATCCACACGAACCGCTGTAACCGGTAGAAGAACGTCTCACGATCTTCAACCCGAGCTCTCTCGAACTGGTGTGCTAGCAACAGAAAACGGGAGCTGTGTGGTGTTTAGTTTCTTCTTTCTTTCTCAAAGAATGAAGTGGATGGTATGTGTTTTTCCTCTCAATTTTCAGACCACTTAAGAACTCTTCTCAAGCTCTAAAAATTTTCTCAAGAACAAGTGAGGAAGAGGCTCAAGAGTAATCTGATTACTCTCCACACAAATGCATAATGGAGGGGAGCTAATGGCCAACAAGGTGGACCATTAGACAATATGATTGTGTCTCCACACAAAATATGTCTCCACTAATCCATTATCTCACAACTCATCATAGCACTAGTTTGGTTAAATTCTTCTGACAATAATTGAACCAAACCAGCCCAAAACGTCCCTGGTCCAACCACGGTCTAACCACGGTCCAACCGCGGTCCAACCACACCTTGGTTCAACCAAGGTCCAACCACGGTTCAACCACCTGCTCGAATCAACGGCTGTATGTGTCTGACCCTGTAGGCACTTGTACGTTCGGTAATAATCGTAAAATCTCATTTTACAATTATAAGCAAAAAGCGGCGTCTAGCAACACATCATTGCCACCCGAACGACAAGATCAATACTGATTCCACGTGCCTCGGAACATGTCATCGTCTCTTCGTCCCATTATCAAGATTAAACACGAGACATGGAATATGTCAATCTCGCATATGTTTAATCTCGGTTTCTTGATCCTCGAGTTAACCGGTAAAACGGATACCAATGATATCATATATCATTATCCGAGCATGGCCATGCATTTACGGTTCAACTCTATCAAGAAACACTCCGATAATATACCCGTTATATGGGTTGGACGAATCCCCTCTGGATCATACAAAACCCACTACACACTCATCATATACCCAATGATTACCCTTACGTCTATCCAGTTACGGATGACCAGGAATAATATCAAAGCATATGACTCACATGTTGGGAACCTTGATGATCACAGGTCTAAGGACAATACATTATAAGAACCGCTATCGACAAAACATATAACGTTCCATGTAGCGTTCTTATGTGGGTCGGTCCAGTCCACAAGTTCTCTAACTTGTACCCGTATGTAGAATTCATATCACATATGCAATTCTCAACATACGCTAGTCTTAATTTATTATTACAACCCATCCATAATAATAATCGACTAGGGACAATTTAAGAATATGAAATATTCTAGGGTTATAAGTATGTGCAAGCGTTTATCTCATAAACGATACTTATTGGAATAACCTTAATGTGTATACATGACTCAAAATATACATCCATTGATTGGCTTTTGGGCATATTACACTAACAATCTCCCACTTGCACTAAAGCCAATCATACATGTATCTAATACCAATGGACGCAGCATGACCATCATGCTTCTGCTGTGTGAGCGGCTTAGTCAATGGATCTGCTACATTGTTCTCCGAAGGAACTCTGCACAGTCTGACATCGCCTCTATCTATGATCTCTCTAATAAGATGATAGCGTCGGAGTATATGTTTGGATCTCTGGTGGTATCTCGGTTCCTGAGCCTGTGCGATTGTCCCATTGTTGTCACAATAGAGCTCAATCGGACTCTCAATGCTCGGAACCACACCAAGTTCAGTTACGAACTTCTTGATCCAAACAGCCTCTTTCGCCGCATCTGAGGCAGCTATGTACTCAGCCTCGGTTGTAGAGTCGGCTACTGTCTCTTGCTTTGAACTCTTCCAGCAAACAGCCCCACCTCCAAGACAAAACACATAACCTGACTGCGATCTAAAATCATCCCTATCGGTTTGGAAGCTAGCATCGGTGTAACCCTTTACAACGAGCTCATCCACGCTTCCGTAAACCAGGAATGCATCCTTAGTCCTTCTCAAGTACTTAAGGATGTTCTTTACCGCTGTCCAGTGACACTCACCGGGATCAGCTTGGTATCTGCTTGTGACACTCAAAGCATAAGCGACATCCGGTCTAGTACATAACATGGCATACATGATAGATCCTATTGCCGAAGCATAAGGAATCTTACTCATCCGCTCTCTCTCCTTAGATGTACTAGGACATTGATTCTTTGAGAGAGATATGCCATGTGACAAGGGCAAGAATCCTTTCTTGGAATCTTGCATGCTAAACCTCTTTAGCACCTTGTCAATATACGTACTTTGACTTAGCCCGAGAAGCCTTTTGGATCTATCTCTATAGATCTTTATACCTAACACATAGGCAGCTTCTCCTAAGTCCTTCATCGAGAAATTCTTTCCTAACCAAGTCTTTACGGACTGTAGTGTCGGAATGTCATTCCCAATGAGCAAGATGTCGTCAACATACAACAACAAGAAAACAATGGTGCTCCCACTAACCTTCTTGTAAACACATGGTTCATCTTCGTTCTTGATGAAACCAAACTCTTTGATTACATCATTAAAACGAAGATTCCAACTCCTAGAAGCTTGCTTCAATCCATAAATGGATCTCTGCAACTTGCATACCATATTGGCATTCTCTGGATTGACAAAACCTTCAGGCTGTGTCATGTACACATCCTCTAAAAGATTCCCGTTAAGGAAGGCGGTTTTGACATCCATTTGCCATATCTCATAATCATAGTATGCCGCTATAGCCAATAGAATCCGGATGGATTTAACCATGGCAACCGGTGAGAAAGTTTCATCATAGTCAATACCATGAACTTGCTTGAAACCTTTCGCAACCAATCGCCCTTTATAGGTAATCACATTACCATCCATGTCGGTCTTTCTCTTAAAGACCCATTTGCACCCAATGGGTTTTACCCCTTCGGGTGGATCAACCAAGGTCCATACCTTGTTTTCGTACATGGATTCCATTTCCGAATTCATGGCCTCTAGCCACTTCTCAGAGTCCGGACCCGTAATGGCCTGCTGATAGGAAGTGGTCTCATCCTCATCTATGAGCATCACGTCTCCAGCATGAGTCATGAGAAATCCATCTCTCTCAGGCTCATACCGAGTCCTATCCGACCTACGCGGTCTATATGTTACAGGCACAAGAATCTCATCCACAACTTGTTGTGGCTCCTGCCCTTGTTCCATCTCAGCCTCTATCTCTCGAACTTCTTCGAGTTCTACTTTCCTCCCACTGATTCTTCTAGAAATAAATTCCCTTTCTAGAAAAATAGCAGTCCGAGCCACAAACACTTTGTGCTCTAAAGGATTATAGAAATAATACCCTTTCGTTTCCTTAGGGTATCCTACAAAGAGGCACTTGTTGGATTTAGGGAAGAGTTTATCCGAAGCTTCACGTTTTACGTAAGCCTCACAACCCCAAATTCTCATAAAAGAGAAATTGGGACGCTTCCCAGTCCATATCTCATATGGTGTCTTTTCGACGGATTTAGATGGAATACGGTTTAGTGTAAAAGCTGCACTCAATAATGCATGTCCCCAAAACGAAGGAGGAAGGTCAGCTTGACTCATCATCGAACGAACCATGTTCAACAAGGTTCTATTCCTCCTTTCGGATACACCATTCCATTGAGGCGTACCCGGCGGAGTGAGCTGTGATACTATACCACACTCCTTTAGATGATCAAGGAATTCTCGGTCTAAGTATTCACCTCCTTGATCTGATCGAAGCATCATAATACTTTTACCGAGTTGATTCTGTACTTCATTCTTGAATTCTTTGAACTTTTCAAAGGATTCTGACTTGTGTCTCATTAGAAACACATAGCCATATCTACTGAAATCGTCAGTAAATGTAATGAAGTATGAAAAACCACCTCTAGCCTATGTGGACGTAGGTCCGCATACATCACTATGTATAGGACCTAATAAGTCCGATGCTCTCTCACCCTTACCAGTAAAAGAAGCCTTCGTCATTTTACCTAACAAACTCGACTCACACGTCTCAAATGATTCATAATCAAATGAGTCTAAAAGTCCATCTTTATGGAGTTTAGATATACGAGTCTCGTTTATATGGCCTAAACGACAATGCCAAAGGTACGTTTCATTGGAATCATTCGTTCTAACCTTCTTTGTGTTAACGTTATAGATTGCGGTTTCTAGGTTTAGAACATACAAACCATTGCTCAAATATGCACCACCATAATATACATCATTGAAATAAATGGAACAACAATTGTCCTTTATTAAAAATGAAAATCCTTTCTTGTCAAGACAAGATACAAAAATCAGATTCCTGCTAATGGTTGGTACATAATAGCAATCGTCTAGTTCCAAAACTAAACCACTGGGTAAGGATAGATAGTAAGTTCCTATGGCTAATGCAGCAACTCTTGCTCCATTCCCCACACGTAGGTCTATCTCACCCTTAGCCAATCTCCTACTCTTTCTTAGTTCCTACACATTTACACAAATGTGAGAACCACATCCGGTATCTAATACCCATGATGCAGAGATAGAGAAATTCGCTTCTATAACGAACATACCTGAAGTGGAAGTCTCACTTCCCTTCTACTTCTTCAACTCTTGAAGATAAATCGGGCAGTTCCGTCTCCAATGGCCAGACTTCTTGCAATGGAAGCATTCGCCTTCCTTTGCAATACAACCTTTAGGTTTCAGCATTTGTGAAGAAGATGCACCAAACCTTTTGGTGGATTTCTTGATCTTAGCTTTACCCTTTCCTTTGCCACCTCCAAGCATCAATATGCTATTGGATTTACTTGCCTTCATTTTTTGCTCAGCTGTTCCCAGCATATTGAGCAACTCAGACAAGGACTTGTCAAGATGGTTCATATTGAAGTTCATGACAAATTGACCATAGCTATCCGGCAACGATTGCAGGACTAGGTCAACATCCAATTCCTTCTGCAAAGGAAACCCTAGACCCTCAAAGCTTTTGATGTATCCAATCATCTTTAGCACATGAGGTCTGACGGGAGAAGATTCAGCCATTCTGCATTGGAACAATGCCTTAGAGGTCTCGTACCTCTCATGCCTTGCTTGCTCCTCAAAGAGCATCTTAAGGTGTTCGATCATATCGAACGCCCCCATGTTATCGTGTTGCTTCTGAAGCTCAGATTCCATGTTAACAAGAATGAGGCATCCTATATCCAATGCATCATCTTGATACTTCTTGTAAGCATCCATTTCTGCCCTTGGTGCACTAGGCGCCGGTTCACTCGGAACGGGCCCTTCGAGGACATACAATTTCTTTTCTTGTTTGAGGACAATCCTCAAGTTACGATACCATTTCAGGAAGTTATTCCCGTTTAACTTTTCCTTCTCAAGGACCGATCGCAGTGACAATGTGCTAGTGTTTTGTGCCATGGAAACTCTACAACAATG
>JAKUCV010004103.1:0-73604 GCA_028386065.3 Turnera subulata | reverse complement strand
GGTGTTTTCGCTTCCGTCTTGACGTAGCAGAGAGCAGTCTCCCCGGCTCGTGGGTTAGGGAGCTCGAAGGAGGAGGAAGAGGGATGGGTGATGGCGGCGGTGGCTCTGTGTCCCAGCGACGGCGACACAGAAGGTAGAAGGAAGGTTGTATGGCGGCGGCGGCGGTTTTGTGAGAGGAAGGAGCGAAGACGGCTTCCCCTCCCCGGTTTGTGAGTGAGAGAGATTTGAGAAAAAAAAAGAAGGGAGAAGAAGATAAGAAAAAGAGAGGAAATAGTGGGGGACAACACCGTTGGGGGAGTGGCGGCTTAGTGGGAAGAAAACGGCAGGAAGAAAAAAATGAAGGAGAAAAGAAAGAAGAAAGTGGAAAAGAGGGGAAAAAGGAATTGAGCTAGGGTTGGCCGCCCTAGTGGACGACCTGTCGTCCGCTTAGGCGCGGTCAACCCTGCCTGGTCAACCTTTTTTTTTTTTTCAAGACCTCAAAACGACGTAGTTTTAACTAAAACTACGGTAGACGTCGTGTTTCGTCCCGAAACGCAATTTAGGTCCGACGAAACTCGAAAGCAATGTATTACCACTCATAATTAATGAATCCAAATGGAAAATAATTTAATTTAATTTCCATTACTGAAATCCGAATTTTTCTTTATAAATCCAAAAACGGAAAACCGGGACGTTACAAGTCCACATATATATTTGCATGCGAAATGCAGAAATTATTTTATTAATGAAAATTCCAGTACTACCAAATGGTGAAAATGATGGGGAGGTCATTTGGTCCAAGTATATATCTCCAAAAGAATGAAAGATGGAAATGAGGAAGATTCAAACTTGCTTACTTGTTTTTCTAGGTGAGTACTGAAGAAGAATTGGAGTGTGGCGTGGTTAACAAGAATGAATATGGAAAGTTTTCTTTTGCATTCTCCATTGCTAAAAGAAGGAAGCGCTCTTGATTCAGCTGTATCTTATCAACTCAAGTGTTCTCCTTATTGTAGTGGGTAGGTAACACATAATGGAAGATATTGACTAGAGATTTTATAGTGCCCTAGGTAGGTGGGTAAAGAAATAAAATAAAATTATAAAGGTAATAAATGGTTATGGCGTATGAGGAGGATTCCGGATCCATACCTAGGCTATCCATGACCATGACTCATACAAGAAAATACCCTCCTACTGGTTTACTTGAATTGTGGAAGATATATCAAGCATCATAAGACTTGCAGATTTAATTAACTATCCCAACAAAAAGTCCATAGAATTTTTAACCCCATTTGCAAATCCCTAACCCACCTAGAATAAGCCTGGAATTGGGCTTGTATCTATCAGAAGAAAACCTGATTATGTATACAAGACCGTTGATTTGTGATTTGTGGCCTAGCAACAATTACTTAGGTGCATTGAGATATACTAATATGCACAGGATTACAGTAAAGCCTTCACCATAATTTCATGATAGTCCCTACTCGTTTTGGATATCTGACAATATTGTTTTCAATCATTGGTGCTAATAATAAAATGTCTATATGGGCTCAGCTTTTTCAATAATTTGTCGATTCCTTTGAACTGAAATTATTTGTCATCTACTCTGCTAACCAATTCGACATTGACGCATTCGGAAGTTTTCCTCTTCAATTACCTAGGAGGCAGTTGGATCAAAATTAAGAGGACATGCATGGTTTAGCTGCACAAGCTAGTAGTTTAGTACTAGTAATTCACTAAAAAGTCAAACGTAGCTATAACAGTATAACACAGTTTATAGTCCTACTGAGATGCAATAGCCATCTTAGCTATACTAGTAACAAGTTGCGAAAAGAATACCACCTTTGACCTTACTACTATTAATGTCTTCTGTCAGTTCTGTTACAAATTTATGATACGGAGGAGGAAAGTCGAGGCCACCCATTGTTCAATAATCTTCTTATGCGTTGGTCCACCTCTACGTTGCTAGCTAAGCTAGTGCAACCCATATAAGGTTTGACAATTATCCCCCCAAATAAATCAATTAGGACAAAGTGTATGATCCACAAATACTCTTACTCTTTGTTTTTTTCTTTTATATGAACTCCTTTTAACTTTCATTAATGGTATTCTTTGACTCGGGCATATTTATCTTTTTACCTATCTTGCAGTAGTCGGATCCTTCGCTGTCGATTTTAGACTGTGAAGATGGAGAATGCTCGTGGCCTGATATTTGTTAGAGAGCTCTTTACTCTTCTCTTTTTCTAAACAAAATTTCCAAGGGAGCTCTCTTTCTTCTTTAGATTTTTCTTTTTCGCTTCATTTCTGCTGTAAAGTGGATTCTTCAAGGCACAATACTCCACTGTTAGTGTTCAAATATCTATCATTTTAAGGATGTAAAGGATTATGCTTTATCTCCGTCCTCCTTTTAAAAGCCCTCATATGCATATTGTTTATTCTGCAGTGCTACCTTTTTGTTTTGGGGAATAAACCAAACAAGTAATATCCTAATCCTAAAAAAAAAAGTAATATCCTAATCCTTTCGTGGGAGGAAAATAATTGAAAACCTGAATCACTGAACAAAAAACAATCTTATGTGATGTGACGTGAGCTTTGTTTCGGGAAAGTTTGGAGCCCATTTTTTTAAGTAGAACAAAATTCGCAACTTAAATAGTCCCAAATCTTACTTCACAAGAAATTATCTTCTTGCACAAACGGCACAAGGCAGTCCGCCATAAACTAAGTTCCTCCTTCTTACTGTTAAGTCAAACAGAAGACCTCCCTGGTTTTGTGTGGTATCCACATGCTCAATTAAGACCTCCCTTGACTAAAAGCTCAAAACTCATAAACATAAAAAAATCAATAAATTTTGCGCTTGATTCTTCTTCAGGAAGGCATGAAGTGGAGCATTATTACTGGTCTTTTGTTGATCTAGAATAAGACTGTCTTTGGTAGCATAGGAAGACCAGTAATGATAATGATCATTAGCAATCAACAGAGCCAAATTAGGAATCATTATCCCCCAACCCGCAAAAGTAATAGTAACTCTTCTCCTTTTGAAAATACTTTTATGTTTTTGGTAAAATATATTGTAAAAGAAATTATTTTTATTTTGGGTGATTTAACAAACCAGACATCCACCGACTACGAAAAGTAGTATTTTGCAAATATTACCGGGAGCAAGGAAGGGACATTATTGTTGTCCTACCCGCGTAAATAACAACAACGGGGAAAAAGGAAAAGAAGAGCAACGAAAAGAGGCCACTTTTAAGTGCTCATTTTACCCAAAGCCAGAGAGAAAGAGAGAGGGAGAGTCATATCATGCCAGCTGCTAGCTGCTCCCTCCATTGCTCTCTCACTCTCACCCTTACTGCTTCATTTCCCTGTCTCTATATATCAAACGCAGAATTCAGAGCCCTACTGACATGCAAATCCCACAATATAGTATAATTAAACTCCTATTCTCTTCTCGTTAGCTGAAACAAAGATAACGAGAACGAGAAAAAACCCAACAAACAACTACAAAAAAGAAAGAGAAGAAAACAGAGCACTACTTTTTAGCTCCAATGTCTGATAGCAAAACAGGACCAATGAGTGACCAGTTATCGAAGCCAACCTCTGTCTTCGGTTTAAGGTTGTGGGTAGTCCTCGGTGTCTGTGCAGGCACGGGCTTCGTGTTGCTTCTCTTCCTCATCACCCTCTGCCTTGCTTCAAAGAGGACCAAGAAGTACGGTACTAGTAGTAGCAAGACTTCTTCGAGAACCCAAATCCCGGTTGTGTCCAAAGAGATCCAAGAAATCAAGATAGACCACCACCAACAACCCGTGAAGCCACATAAGACCCACCCGTTCCCCGAACCGGAACCGGGCTGCATTCCCGGGAATGTGGAAGGGGAAGCCTTGTTGTTGGGTATTATGGTGCCCCCGGAGGAGGAGGAGGTTGGTGGCGGTAAAGGGTGTGCAGGGAATCATCCTGTGTCTTCCGGGGAGGTGCCACGTGGCCGTGATCAGGTTGGGATGGGGATGGTGGCACCCGATGTCTCGCATTTGGGGTGGGGCCATTGGTATACTTTGAGAGAGCTGGAGGTGTCCACTCATGGGTTTGCTCCGGAGAAGGTTATTGGTGAGGGAGGGTATGGAATTGTGTACCATGGTGTGTTGCCCGATAACACTCAGGTCGCTGTCAAAAATTTGCTCAACAACAGGTAAAAACATGCTGTCAATTTTCTTTCTTTAGTCAGGTTTCTGAAATTAATTGAATTTGTTGCCTTTTTGGGTTTGCTGCGTAATAGTAGTAATTAGCTGATGACTGTGTTTTGTTTGTGTGGGGAGTGATAGGGGACAGGCTGAAAGGGAATTTAAAGTTGAAGTGGAGGCAATTGGAAGAGTCAGGCATAAGAATTTGGTTAGACTGCTAGGTTATTGTGCTGAAGGAGCTCAAAGGTATGGTCACTACTCCTACTCCCCCCTTGTTTTCAGTTTTAGTCCTTTCTCTGACAAGCTAATTTTTAGTCCTCAGTATTGCAGACAACAAGCTCAGTGATTCCACTGTTGAAAACAATGTTTTTACTGTTCAAATGTATTGAATTGATTCCCATTTTGTGTTTCCAAGACATTTGCTTATGACCGCTTGTGCTGTAGGATGCTTGTGTATGAGTTCGTAAACAATGGAAACTTAGAACAATGGCTTCACGGGGATGTAGGGCCTCGCAGTCCTCTTACATGGGAAATTCGAATGAACATCATCCTCGGAACTGCTAAAGGGTAAATGTCAATGAAACTTTGATTTCTCCTTCACTTCTAAAATTACTTCGTTCTGAAACTTCTTCTGACTGGCATAAAAAGCATTCTTGTCGCAACTAACAACTCAACACTTCTGCAGGTTGAGTTACCTTCACGAGGGACTTGAACCCAAAGTTGTTCACCGTGACGTAAAATCAAGCAACATCCTACTAGACAGGCTATGGAATTCCAAGGTTTCAGATTTTGGGCTTGCTAAGCTTCTTTTCTCAGATAGCTGCTACATTACTACTCGTGTAATGGGAACATTTGGGTCTGTATACTATTCCAGTCTTATTGTCTCTATCCCCCATGCGTACCTGCTGTAAGCCTGTGTAGACACATGTGCAAGCACAAGTGACAATGTTTTTATGCTTTTCAGGTACGTAGCTCCTGAGTACGCAAGTACAGGAATGCTGAATGAAAGGAGTGATGTGTATAGTTTTGGAATTCTTATTATGGAAATCATTTCTGGGAGAAATCCAGTTGATTACAGCCGCCCGCCAGACGAGGTCTGCACCTTGTGATCAATTAGCATCAGTTACTTATTTGTTCTCCTTTCCACTTTTCACTTTTGTCTTTTGTGTACTTGTTTCAATTAAAAGAAAGGGATTTGCAGGTGAACTTGATTGATTGGGTTAAGAAGATGGTTACTGAAAGGAACCCGGAGGGGGTATTGGACCCCAAGCTACCTGAAAAGCCTAGCTCAAGAGCGTTGAAGCGGGCTCTTCTTGTTGCTTTGCGGTGTGTGGACCCAAATGCACAAAAGCGACCAAAAATGGGCCATATAGTGCATATGCTTGAAGCTGACGAGTCTCCTTTCAAAGAAGTATGCATTCAATCCTGTCCAACAGTTTAATTCATGTTTCAGTTTTTGGCTGATAGGGGATGTATTATACTCTCCTTTTTTGTCAAAAGTAAATAGCAATCGGTTACAAGAAACTGCAAAAATAGACTAGATAGAATTACATAACAACTGCAGAGTAGAAGATTCAGACATTCGTGTTCCACTTCCTTAAAGCCTCGTATTGTTAACATTTCCGTTCCCTCAAAATTTATTATTAACAGTTGATTTTGTTTCCATTAGCCTATGTCTTCCCTCCGTTCTTACCTTTCTAAACAAAGTTTCTGTTAATACCATTAGCAGATATGAAAGATAAATGGTCCAGAGTCGGGTAGAATCTGTGCTTTCTTTCAATCTTTCAATCAGTCTCATTCTAACTCATGAAGCTTTGAACATATGGTTTTAGGATCGTCGAGGTGGAAGAGACTCGAGACACTCCCAATTCGACAAGCTGAAAAATGACTTGACGACAGAGAAGCAGATGCCAGAATCAGGTGATGGAAGTGGGCATGAAATTGAGGTGCGTCGGGATGAAGAAAAATGATGACACAAACGATGTATGGAACAAAAGTCAGCAGAAGATGTAATCGAGCTTGTCTGAAATGGATTAGAAATATTTATTGCCAGTTGATCCTCAAAGGTGCTGGCCTGCAAATGCTATACCTACTCAAAAACTGTGGCTGCCACTTACAGTTACACCCCTCTTCCTGTTATTTGTACATACTATGCTTCAAATCTTCTAGCTTCCCAGGATGATTCAATTCAAATATCAAGCTTATAGTCATATGGAGCTCTAAGTAGGAACTCCAGCATGTACTTCTAGATGCAAACTGTTGCTTCAGTTTTCAATAAAAGATGTATCAAATTCAATTTTGGTTCAATATTTGTAGAAAAAACCTTGTGATAAAATGATAAAAGGATTGTCTATATCATTCCCTCTGCAGATTTACATCCAGTTGTGAACTGTCTATGTTGTCTCAGACTCCAGAGCAACGCATGTGAAACATATTATTTACTTCAACCCTATCCAACAGAGGATCAATATTGAGACACAACGGCAAATTCTATGGTGTTAGTACCAAGTGACCATGTTGAGTAGTTACTTTGTAGTCAATTTTGGATTCTAAAAAATAAGGGAAATAATTAAGAAACTGCATTCCCATAAAAGGGAAAGAATAAATCCTTAATTGATGAGGTCATGAGAATATACATAACACTCTGTACAGCTTGAGTACAACAATTTTCTCGACTAAACAAGATTGCCCAAATTCTCCTCCTTGAGACAACAAAAAGGTGGGACAAAGAACGTTCTCTTGTATGCTGGTGGGGTTGGATTATATTAATTGGAACAGCAAGGTTTGCTTTTTTCTTGGAGAAAGAACTCTAAACTGCGACTTAAGGAGGCATTGGTCCCCTAGATTGATAATTGGATGGTCCTCTTCTAGTGTCCTTGAGCACACTCACAAATAATTGAGGACGCTTTCAATGTTGTTAGCGTGCATGCTAAGCTCACAAGAAACATCCCTTGTGAAACTTCTGTAACAATCAATCACACTCAACGAGTATTATCTGTCGGATAATTCAAGAAACGAAAATATCAAAAAATGAGATAGGACAAAAATATAGAGGTAGATAAGAAAGAAGAATAAAACCACTAGAAAATCAATTCCTGCATATTTCTGGATAACTAGAGAAAATTAAGAGTTTGTTCTGAAATATAGACGGACCTGTTCTGCACTAGTGCAGTGGTAAGGCATACTGTATTTTGGACTAGATTTTGAATTTTGGTAGAAGTAAGGGTGTATTGGAATTATGCTTTTTTTTTGTTTCCCGTCCCGAATCTGGAGCTTAGCCCTGACTAATCCGGATTCGACAATGGTGGGTGAGCCTCCCAATGCGAATTATGATTTTTGTACATAGTGGTTTCATATCACAAAAGGCGGGTGCAAATTACTTCTCAACTGGGTGATTGGGTGTGATAAACTCCGTATGCGCATGAGTCCTAGAATTGCTTTGAGCGGGGGAACATGCATGTGCTGTGTTTATTACACTAACAACAATTGAGGCTTTTCCTCCGTACACAAGGCCACACAATGTTGATGTTCTTTCATATTCTCGTGTGCAACAGCAGACATTAGCACTGGCTGTTTTTTGGCTTGTGCTTACTGGTTATCTAACTATATTAGCTCCATCTAATACAAGAAGATGTTACCCAACTACTTGCTAAATATGCATCCATTAAAGACAGAGGAAAAAAAAAAAAAAAAACTTAAGCCATGCCTTGTCTGCTCTTCCCCTTCCTCCGCTATGAATGCTTGCCATCCCTAGCTTCCTCCCTTTTTAGTAAATGGTTAAACATAGTACCAAGATCTTGTAATTTCTAAATGATTCTTGTTTGTATCGCTCAAAATGGCCATCCGCCTAATTTGTGGTAGCAACAAATGCAGGTCGCCTACCAAATAATGCGGTGATAAAACTTGAGAGTTCAATGGTTCAGTTGTACCTTGGAGAGGCATCCTGATCATGTAACACACCCACTTATACCAGTATTGTTCAAAGAATTTAGTTCAAATATGTTAGTTCAATAATCCTCAAAAAGAAAAAAATGGTAGTTCACAAACAGTTAACTGCGGTTACCCGATAAAACCGAGAACTGAGCCTTTTCCGGTTCACCGGTCCAGTTTTTAAAACCTCAGTTCGAAGGTACAGAAGCACAGGATGCAGCCGCTAATGTATGCAAGGTAGATCTCTCTTATTGTGTGCAATGTTAGACATGATATGAGCATACAAACCACAACTCATCTGTTAAAAAAATAGATTGTTTCCCTACTGTCCTAAATGTACAGAAGTGAATTAAACAGATTGGCAAAATTACAAGCTTAGTAGAAGTTGTGTGGTCAAAATTGTGGCAAACAACCAACGTAATTGGACTGGGACACTATCCAAGCAGGCAGCACCGTTAGCATCATTGGAACCTGGTGTTTTTGTAGGAAGGGCAGCAGGTGGAGGCGGAGAAAGTTGCGGGACATCGCATGTACCAAATGTAGCATTTGTCTGTTCATGTACAGCAAGTCATCATCAGTAAGAAAAGTAGCAGATACAGCTACTCTTTGAACAACATAATCTCTTACAGGTATTAAACACATAATTTGCATGTCAATCAAAATGTACCCTTGGATAAGACCTTCCACCTAACCTTGAAAAAAGGTTCATTTCCCAAATGCATGACATGATGGACCATCAAAAACAAGCACAGTTTTCTTTTTTTTTTTTAGGAAAAAAAAAGTTAAAACCATATATTTTAAGGTAACATTTAACAATCGCAAAGAAAATAGGTGGAGGCAACATACCCTGCAATAGGCAATATTGTCACACCCACATGTGAGGTGACCATTTAATTCATCCACAACTTCTGGTGCTCCTCCACCATCACTCCTCTAGAGCAACAAACAAACAGGAATGAGACTTTCTGTTATTTCTCTCCCAATTAAGGATAATTAAAAAAAATAAATTGTTAACTTAACATAGCAATAGGTTAGAATACCTGATAAAAATCGACTGCAATGAAGTTTGGCCACCGCCGGCCAGCTGCTCTGTAGCAGGTGTTTGTCATGCTGTTTAATGGAGCTGAATTGTCCACACACGCCTCTGATGCATTCGGCAAATTCGGGAAGTAGTTCTCAAGAACCAGTGATATGGTGGTTGTGTTCAGTGGAGGTGACTCTCCACGATTTGTACATACACCTGTTACCATTCCTGGATTTCCATCTGCAGTTCCAGCTGACCATTAGCACTGCCTTTGCCTCTTAAGTAAAATCTTTAACTAGAAAAGAGGAACTAAAACCATCATCAGAAGCATGTTATAGCTTTCAAAGCTAGACTTCTATGCCCCAGAGTGATGTATGTATCAATATAAAGTAAACAGCTGGCAAGTCAAAGCATCGAGAAAATCAGATATTCTTGGATCATGAAACTTATCCCTCTTTTCCATAAACAACGTGGTAGATGTTTCTCTCCCTTGTTCTTTCTAATTAATCACATAATTAAAAGTAGCTAGAGAAATTTCAAGGCCTGGACGATGACGATGTTTGTAAACAATAAAGGAACATGTAATGCTTGTTACTAGCCTAACTCTAATTGTTTTTGGCATCCCTTCATAGATTAAGTTAATTACTCAAAAAAGTTTAAACAATCATATTTTGAAAAGAAGTTGTCTTGAACATAAAACTTACACTGGTTTTCTACCACATATCTCCAGTTGTAAGCAATTCCCTCAGAAGCCTCCTTATTCGCTTTAGATGTGAAGACCACCAACCGCTGGTTACTCTTCACCATGTCTTCTACTGTTGGCCAATCCCCACCGTTCTTAGGCATCCTTGACACTGGGAAAAAGTATTGCCTCAGGCCAGCTGTATTAATAAGATTGTTCAAGCCATTTGGCGCTTTCACGTAGTCCTCAATAAAAATGGTGATGATCTCCGATGGATTAGCAGCCAAGAACGCTTGGACCTCTCTCAGCACTTTGATGGCAGGTGTCTGGAATCATTCAGTTGGTACATGGTCACTTTTAAGAGCAACAGATAAACTAATTAAGCTTTGACGGAAGTCGCACTTACAAATGCAGTGTTGTTGTAACAGATTCCTCCAAAGGAGTGGCATAACCAGATGTCATTAAGGAAGTCATACATGTCTAACATTAGCCCTCGAACTCCATTCTGCAAAAGAATACAGTTCTAATCAGCAGACCATTTTGGCAGTACTTCCTTAATTGCACTGATGTAATAACTTCCCATATTCTGATTGTTCTTATAGTCTCAATATTTTAAGAGTATAGATTGGTAGGGAGTTGAACATCGCACTCATCAGTTCACACAAGAGAAGAAATATGCAGTTACTTGGCCAACATCAAAAGGTTGTTAAACAACTTAATAAAATATTCCTGCGGTGGGTTCTTCTAAAGCATGCCAGACTCTGATGGAAGAATATAAAATGATGCATGTGGGGTTAGAAAGATTGCTTATTATTTAAAGTCCACTGACAATATCAAAGCACCGTTCCATCAAATCCGAAGGATCATAATCATATTCTAACGCCAGCCAAGAAAAGAAGCCATAATCTCCAACTCCTAAAGAGTGCAGCATTAATCATATATTCTTTTGGCTTTTATTCACTGACTCTATTATTCTGCCCGCTCCTCCTCATATACAGTAACATGCCACTGATATTGAACAAAGCAAGCCTGTTCACATCAAAACAAAGAAACAAAATTTGGCACACGAGAAAAAAACCAAATACTAGAAAAGCACACCGGAAAAGAGACAAAACAAAAGAAAAACATCATCATCATAAAAGTCTCGCACGCAAAACAGCATCCCCAATTTCCTTTCCAGAGAATTGAAAAAGTCAAAAAGCAGAAAAGCAAGCCCAGAGGGAGAGGAAGGTATTACCTTGAGTTGACTGGTAACCGAGTCCTCTTGGTTCCTGGGAGCCAAGAGGAGGCCACCCGTGTCAGATTCAGCACCCACAAGAGCAAAGGAGTTGTGGGTTGTCAACCATGAGTATTTGTTAAATGGCAGATTTTTCACCTAATCAAAACCCAACATGGAACCAAACCAACATAATCACATACCCTTTTTCTTTTCTGGGTTTCTAAATAAAAACCCTCAAAAAATTCGAAATTCACCAAAACCAATAGAAAAGGAACGGAAGGAAAGAAAAGCGCCAACCTTTGATGTAGGACTAAGCGGCTGGGCCCGGACGCATCTGGGTCGGGTATTGTCAGAGGCAGGGCATGTCTGGCAGGTTAATCCTGCGTCACAGGTGTCTTTAGGAGAACATGTCTCTCCGATCTGTTTGATCCATTGCAGGAGGAGGAGGAGGAGGAATACAAGAACAACATAAAACCTGGTTACTGTTCTGTCTTTTTTTTTTTTTTCCAAATGAATAAGAATACAATACACACAATGTAATGTACTAATTTGGAAAAGCAGAGGCAAGAATAATAAATACCTAAAGATGAGAAAAAAAAAAAAACAGAGAGAGAGAGAAAGAGAAAGGAAGAGGGGGAAACCTTAAGACAGGAACAACCGGCAACAAAAAGGAAAATGGCAATAAGGAGGAGATTGATACGGTGATTCATAACTCCGTCATTTGATCCCTGCAGATAATTTCCATAAAAAAACAACAAGACCAAGTTTGGTTTAAAAGGGATTACTGCTTTATAAGTTTCCATTTCAAAACAAACTAAAAAAGAAACAAAATTTACTATACTGGAGGGAAAGTTAGTAAATTAGTACGAGCACGGATAAAGGAAGAAGCAAAGGAAAACAAAAGAAAGGGCTAGAGGAGAGAGCCTTGCCTTCATCTCCGGTTGTCCGTGTTTTGGGAGGGAGAAGAACAGAGGGAGCGGTTGGTTGGTGATTTTAACTTTTGAAAGATTTTAAAAGTTTGGGCTATTTATGGGGTTTTTTTAGTTTCTCTTTTGTTGCTGCTCTTTTTTATTTTATTTCTTAAAAATTTAGAGGTGGCTTTGAATTGGACAGGTGGCCTAAACTTCTTTGAGAAACTTCAGATTAAACTGAGAACACAAAAAGAATCTATGAACCAATGGGACAGATGTCCTGTTTCGTTGGTTGTCAGCTCTTTGTCATGTAGCGGTCTTTGTCCTACAACAAATCTACTAGTAGTATTATTATGGTTCCAAACAAAAGAAAACCTACTAGAAAAGGAACGGAAGATTATGGTTCCACACCTGTGACGCAGGATTATTTTTCTTTTGTGGAAAAATCTGCAATATATGGCTCCTCTTATCTCAGAGCCTTGGCTCTTGGCCGGAGACTTTAATGCCACCTTGGCGGCCCAAGAGCGGGGGAGCACTGTAGGCAGACAAGGCAAAGCGGACAAGGGATTTGTGGAATGTGTTAACAATGCTGCTCTTGTCGATCTTGGTTTCGTTGGCCCTTTGTACACATGGAAAAGTGGACAACGACAGGCTCGACTTGACCGTATGTTATGCAACAATCTTTGGAGGGTGCAATTTCCAGAGGCTTCAATCTACCACTTACCAAGACTATGCTCGGACCACCGCCCCCTATTCATGTGCCCAAAGCCCACCATTAGTACCAGGTCAGGCCATAGACAATTTCAATTCCAGGCAGCTTGGTTACTTCACCCAAAATTTGAGCACTTTGTTGATGAAGCCTGGGATTCTTCAGAGGATGTGCTGGTAGCCCGGGATAAATTTATGGAGAAGGCTGCACTGTGGAACAAAGAGATCTTTGGCAACATCCATTACAAAAAACGTAACCTTATCGCGAGAATTGATGGTATCCAGCGGTACTTGGAAAAAAAACCATCACGTTTTTTGTCCAACTTGGAGCTTGAACTGAAACTTGAATTAGACCAAGTTCTCCTACAGGAGGAAGTCTTCTGGATGCAAAAGTCACGGAATCGTTGGATACAAGCTGGAGATAGAAACACCTCGTTCTTCCATTCCACCACGGTGATTAGAAGAAAGAAAAATAGGATTGAGGCATTGAAGGATGACAACAATCAATGGAGAATGGGACAGGATAATCTGAAGCAAATGGCCGTTCTGCATTTCAAGAAACAATTTCAAGAGGAGGGGCCTCATTCGACACTGAATGGGCCTACACGGAGTTTCCCTGTGATCGAGAGATTCCGGATTGAAGCCCTCACTAGACCCATTTCGGAATTAGAGACTAAAGAAGCCATTTTTGAACAGGGGCCTTTGAAAGCTCCCGGACCGGATGGACTGCATAGTTTATTTTTCCAATCTCAGTGGGGGAAAGTTGGCAAGAGTGTGGTGACATTTGTTAAACAAATTTTTGAAACAGGAAGATGGAACGATGAGATCAACCAAACTCTATTGGTCCTCATCCCAAAAGTCCCCAAGCCAGAGTCCCTGTTACACTTTCGGCCAATAGGCCTCTGTAATGTGCTATACAAAGCCATTACGTAGATTATTGTTAATCGAATTAAACCCATACTGCCTGATATCGTGTCTTCTAATCAATGCAGCTTCGTGCCCGGTAGACAAATTACCGACAACATTGTTATTGTGCAAGAAGCAATTCATACGATGAAGAGAAAAAAAGGAAATGGGGGTTTCATGGCCATCAAGCTTGACTTAGAGAAGGCATACGACCGACTAAGGTGGTCCTTTATCGCCGAAACACTACATGCTATTGGGATTCCGGAATACTTGGCGAATGTTATCTTGAAGTGTGTCACCTCCTCTTCAATCCGTATCCTATGGAATGGAGAGGCCTCGGAATCCTTCACACCTTCAAGGGGCATTAGGCAAGGCGACCCCATCTCTCCATATTTATTCGTCTTATGTATGGAGAGATTAGGTCACCTCATCCAAGATGCTATAGACCAAGGGAGATGGAAATCGTTGAAGATGGGTAGACGGGGACCTAACGTGTCTCATGTATTTTTTGCAGATGACTTGGTCCTATTTGCTGAAGCAAATATGCAACAGGTACGAGTACTTCAAGAGTGCCTCGATACTTTTTGTAGCTTGTCGGGCCAGAAGGTGAGTGCCTCCAAGACACGAATCCACGTTTCCAAGAATGTTCCCAAGAAAGATGCGGAGGCCATCTCTCATGCCCTTGGATTCCAACTAACATCGGACTTGGGACGCTATTTAGGTGTCCCACTGATACATGGTCGGGTCACAAAGAACAAGTACGAATATATAGTGGAGAAGGTGCAGCAGAGACTCAGTGGATGGAAGGCTGGTGCTTTATCCCTCGCAGGCAGAATTACACTGACCAAGTCTGTGTTGGCAGCATTACCTACGTACTCTATGCAAACGGTAAGATTGCCAAGATATGTGTGTGACCGAATTGATAGCTTGTGCCGAAGGTTCATATGGGGAAATGTAGGTGACCACCATAAGGTCCACCTAATCAATTGGGACACTATTTGCCTTCCAAGAAATTGTGGTGGACTAGGAATTCGCAAGGCAAGGAGTGCTAATGAGGCCCTCATCATGAAGCTGGGATGGCGTTTTCTTACCAACCCGTCTGCGTTGTGGGCAAGAACCTTGAGAGGCAAATACATCCAGGGGGAGGCATGGCCACCAAGAACCCTTAAGGCACAGAATTGTTCCAGCACATGGAGGGGGATATGTAGGGCTTGGCCCACATTAATTGACTCAATTGGTTGGACAGTCCGAGATGGCAGAGGGATCAACTTTTGGGATGATGTATGGTTAGAGGAAGAGGGCAGATTGTCAGATAAGGCGATAACCCCAATCCCTGCTCATATTCGGAGTGCTAAAGTAGCTGAAATGCTATCCACTGATGGATTATGGAATTGGCGACTCATTGGTGCGTTTCTGCCGAATGAAACCTGCCAGAAAATATGGGCTATCCTTCCCCCGTATGCGAATTTTGGCCCGGACAAAATTAAATGGAATCCTGAACCAAAAGGAATGTTCACCTCCTCTTCAGCGTATGCAGTTATGGAAGCTGGAAACTGGGGGCAGATGGATAGACTTTGGGACCTTCTTTGGAGATGGAAAGGACCTCATCGGATATGTGCTTTTCTATGGATGGTAGCGCATGATCGCCTTCTCACTAATCAAGTGCGATTGATGAGGCATATGACGGCTACCGACCACTGCCCACGATGTAATGATGGGGCGGAATCCACCCTGCATGTGCTACGGGACTGCCGTTATGCCATGGACATCTGGCTTACCATTGTCCCCGAACCACTACTTAGCAACTTTTTTGGGTGGGACTTACGGTCTTGGCTTTCGAAGAACCTATCAATTCACGGAATCAATGACAAGGAGGACTGGACAATGCTCTTTGCTACCACATGCTGGAAGCTATGGCATTGGCGTAACCTTGAGATATTTGAACCGGATGCTGAACCTCCTACACAACCAATCAGGACCATTCTCAAATTAGTTGAGGAATTCAAGGTGGGGATGGGGAGTATCATCTCGCATCAACAGCTGAACCGGCAAGAGCCTAGGCTAGTCACCAAGTGGAGAAAACCAGCTGACGGACACATCAAACTAAATGTGGACAGCTGGGTGGATGATGCTAGACTGAAGGCCACGGCTGCAGGCATTTTTCGAAACCACAGAGGCCAGTGGTTATGTGGTTTTGTTGCTGACTTAGGAATATGCCCTCCCACTAAGGCTGAATTTTGGAGCCTTTTCTTAGGTCTACAAGTGGCACTGCGGTTTGAGGAGCATGCGATTTCTGTGGAAACCCCATCTCGTATGGCTATAGAAAGGGTCAATACTCACATTGACTCAGAGGACGAAGTGGAGGGTATAATCTGGGACATAAAGACACTCTTGGCTCGAGACTGGCACCTGCAAATTAGTGCTATAGATAGGGAGGCCAACTCATGTGCAGTCATATTAGCAGAGTTGGCATCCACACTCCACATAGGCTTCGCTATTTTGGAGCGCCCACCGATAGCCATTGTAAACCAAATTGTGGTGGATGCAGGTCCCTGTCATGCTGCAGGCGATTGAGTTTGACCTTGTATTTGTATCTCTATGTTTTGCTGATTGAGTTTAATATACATCTCATTTTCAACCAAAAAAAAAAAAAAGAAAACCTACTAGTATCGTAGCCTATCGTTACATGTTGAAATTTCCCATGTTCCTGCCATCTCTTACCTTTATAATTAATTCCATTCTCACCCATGTATAGTAGTAATAAGGATTCCAGGTCATGTATGGTCTTTTTCGATCGAACCAGGTCACGTATGATGATTATAAAGAATAGTTTAGGTGGAAACATGAGCAGAAATTAAAACGAAAAATATATAGATGGAAGATGCTGCTTCATTATATAAATAGAAGCTAGTACAGATCACATAATACTTCACTCTTCAGGTTACATGTGTTTAGTCAACCTTCTTCAGATCACACTCATGGTGTAATCTACGCACATTTGTAACAAGAGGGATTGAAAAAAAATGCATATAAATACCATGTGTCAAAGATGATGACGGAGATGATTGATATATATATGTTGCGAGTTATACCTAAACTTGATATAGTGCGATGGAGCATTATATAAGCTGTAGCCAAATAGAATTTTTCCTTAGGAAATCTTCAATATAGTTATCAAACTAATTAATTAAACTACAATTAGTATTTCAAAAATATCTGGAAATGATGTCTTCTATTTGTTTCTAATTAAATATATGAAATGCTAGAATGCCACGCAAGTCTAAAAGGAATAGAGCAAACACAGTTTTTTCTTAAATTCTTTTTAAGCCCGGGAAAACTTCTAGTCCATTCTAGGTATTATATACAATTAATTTGTATTGAAGTGAGCTACGAACATGTTGTAAATAATCACATGAGAAGAATAAATGATTTCTAGAAGTGAGCCACATTTAAGTCAAATTTTCATTTCCTATTCTATCATTCAAAGAGCCAGCTAAATAAAGAGAGAAAAGTCATGTAGATGATTAAGTTTGAACTCCAAATTGTTTTCCCTTTACAGATACACGACATTCTTCGTAAAGAATATGGAGTGAAGTTAGATTTTTACTAATTAACATGCCATTATTTTGTTACAATTTCTTTTAAAAGATACTGACATAAGGGTTAAATAGGAAGTAGATTGAAAGAGATTTGGTAAAGGATGTTTTCTTATAGGCGGCAATAAGTAGATTAATATGATCGCCAGGTTGTTCTGTTTACGAAAAGATATTGAAATAGCATGCTCTCAACAAATTTTGCTCCAAATCGGTTAGCTGGTGAATGAATTGAATTTCTCATTTGGTCCCTAATAAAACCAATATATTATTCCTAAAAAGAAAAATCTTATTTGGTTTATGTTAAGCTGGATATGTGTTAAAATAATACTTATATAACCGTTTTCAGTCGTTAAAACTTTTAATTAAACTCTTACGTTTTGATGCATGAACAGATACCAAACTTAAGAAATCATATAAAACGCTAAAAGCCTTTTTCTTTACTCGTCTTCTCCCTCCCAGACTAAAGCTGAGAACTTTGATATATATATCACGGCTCTTCAAGAAAAGAAGATTAATGTCGTTGCGAAAAAGTTATTTATGTAATTTGACATTGGACTTTTCCAGGACGGAAATGTCGTGACGGCATTGGTTCTTGAAAAATTTGCAGCAGCTTTGAATATTATTCACGCCTTATTATTATGGTATAGCCGAAGAGAAATATCCTGATATTTTTATAGGCTTTATTACTTTGAAACAGCTTATAGGCTTTTGGCC
This sequence comes from Turnera subulata, assembly GCA_028386065.3. NCBI lineage: Eukaryota > Viridiplantae > Streptophyta > Magnoliopsida > Malpighiales > Passifloraceae > Turnera > Turnera subulata. The sequence continues at coordinate 55,763 of JAKUCV010004103.1, read as the reverse complement.
CAATGGAATATGGAAAATTATAAATTGATCAGGTGCGCGGCGGGAGTCGAACCCGAACCAGTCGGGCCTTAAAGTTCCGGATACCGTATGGAAACTAAAAAAATAATGGCAGCGATGTGACAGAGAAAAAAATGCTTACTGTTGTGAAATATTGTGTTTTATCTTGTGGATTATGATGTTGAAGATGAAGAGGAGGAAGAAGGAGGAAGAAGGAGAAGGAGATGAGGTTAAGAGCTCGGCTCATTTTCATTTTCTCAGTTCATCTCTGTAACTCAGTAGTAGGAAGATATATATACAACAAATTAGGTACAACAGTATTCACGTGTAATAACACGTTTTATAACACTCCCCCTGAATGTTGTTGTACTTTGGATAGAATACGTTTTTGGAATAACTGCCACATTAAAAACCTTACCAAGAAAAACCCAGTGGGATAAAAAATTGGTGAAGGGAAAAAGAGTGCAGTGCGTATTCTACTCCCCCTCATTTTGGCCTCCCTTGATTTCTTGTTGTCATCATATGCCAATCATCCTTGTCAACTTCTGGTGACGAATGCTTTGTCTGATAACTTTTGATGTATCCGTCCTTCTATTAGGCAAAAATTCGTTGTTGGAACGCCATCCTTGCTATCTTGCTTTTGTGGCCGCAATGATATAGCAGCTATTGTAGCACATGCTTGTATGTGCTTTATGTTGATCAAATAAAGGACCTGCATCTGCAAAAACCAACTATATTCTCTTCGGGTTTACAGGTTAACATAATACCATATCTGTTATACCCCGAAGATAAGAGCAAAGTTATATCTTGCCCATAGGCTCAAGTTAAAAGCTTCAGGCTTCATGTTACTAGCAATATAAATTGCACTTTGACAGGATACTCCAGGACCAATCTAATTCTTTGATGAGATTTTTCATCTCAAATCCTTTCTTGAAACATAACACGGCATTTGGAAGCTTCTTCATGAGTTCCAATAATATTTAAATCACAAAAACACATATAGATATGAATTATTAACATGAGAAAAAATAAATTCATGCATGTACTTTATACTATGCATACTTAAATTGGTTTAAACCATGTAAAAATCAATTTAGCTTAATTTTGTATATTCCCGGGAATTAGTTGCTTCAAGCAACTTGAATCCTTCAGGGATTCTCATGCATATGTCATGACTTATGGATCCATAAAATATAGGCTGTAAGGGCATCCAATAGATGCATTTTTAATTCTTTTCATATAATGCCAGACTTATCAATAATAATTGCATCCACCACAGGGGAGTATATCTCCTCACAATTAATACCAGGTCGTTTGGGTAAAACCTTGTACGATGAGCCGTGCTTTGTATCTCACTATTATAATTTTCTTTTCGCACAAATACCCATTTACAATCGACCGGTTCTACACCATCTTGTGTACGGACTACAGGTCCGGAAATTGCTCGCTTCACAGGCGAGTCTAACACAACCTTAATTATATTTTCTATTTTGGCCAATCATTTTGCGCCTACATTCACCCATGTAAGTTCATGATCCTCTTTTTATTTAGCACTATAGTAGAAATAAAAAAATATTCCGTCGACGGTTATTTCACGTCGGTTCCATCTTATTTCTGACACTAAATAATTAATCAAGATCTCGTCATTTTCATTTGTATCTGTGTTTCTTCTGGAACCTTATCAATTGTGTCAGAAACCTCTTCTGGAGGATTTTCCTCTTCTTGACGACTTTAATATGAACCTCTTATGGAGGCCTTATTTTCTTACCGGGGCCATCTTATCTCTTTGCTCCTTTTTCTTTATCGAGAATTTTTGCTTTCTTTTGGAACCGAGTATATTTTAAACTTCTGACGTACTTTAGATTCATTTGCATACAGTAATTGTTCTTCAGGAACATCAATTTGAACAGGAGTATTTGCAGCTGGTATATAAGATTTGGTCACTTTATGTGTCTGGCAATTGCATATCAATTTTCCTGCAAATGAATCATCTTTTGAACTTCAGGTTCACACTAATTTGTTTGAGGATCAACAATCATACATTGATAATGCATTTCAATAATATCTTGATCTATCTTGATCCAGCTGCTTATTTCCTGCCCCTTATGTTGGGTAAACACTTTCATTTAATTAATAACCAACATACCCAACATACACAACATATATTTCCAGTCTTCTTTAAGGACCAATTTTACTATACTGTGGTGGAGCATTATATACATATACTGTACAATAAACGGTCCAAAGATGGGTTTGTGACCATGAACCAATAAATGGGGAGATCTTATGATAATTTGTTGGCTTGATGCACACAAGTACTGCTGCATGTAAAATATCTGTAATAGCCCGGGTAAAAATTTGGATTTTTACCGGGACTGTAGAAGTCTTTTTACAGTGATTTACCGAATGAATTAATCTTGGGTAATTAATTCAAGGTAAATCGGGCGTCGTTTTTCGTAACCGAGGGTTTTCCCGCGCTCGAGATTTTTCCGTGGATTTTACGGACCAAAGTTGGTATTTTTCGGGTCCCGAAATCCTCAGAAAAATCACACCAGAAAATAACTAAGGGGGTATCAGTTATTTTTTGGTCCGGACCGGACTCGCTCCATAATGCAGACAAGCTGCATTATTGAAGTTCACAGGTTTCACAGTATTTCAGGGTTTATAAAAGAAGAAGGAAGCAGGAGAAGAGAAAGGAGAAAAAGAAAAGAGGAAGAAAGGAGAGGAAAAAAAAGAAAGGAAAAGAAAAAAAGAAGAAAAAAAAGAAAAAAAAAGAAGAGAAGAAAAGAAATAAAAAAACAGAAAAATAGAAAAAAAAACAGAGAGAGAGGAAAAAAAAGAAAAAAAAGAAACAAAAATCGGAAAATAGAAAAAAAGAAAATGAAAGAAAATAGAAAAGAAAATGAAGAAAATACAGAAAAAAAGAAAATAACGGGGTGAACAGTGCTGTCACCCTCCCTCTTCCGGTTACTGTGCACGCCGACGGGTTCCAGGCTGTCGTTCGCTGCACCGCCGCAACCATCGAGCTCGCCGTGTCGACGCGACCTCAACCCCGTCGCCCTCGTCGTCTTCCGCCGCCTGACGGGCCGTGACGCGCCGTTGACCAGGCGGACGACCCGCAGATCCGTCTTCCTCCGCTCCTGCAACTACTCCTGCCGTCGCTGCGCCTCCTTTTCGCCGCCCATGGAGTCGCCTCGATGTCTCCGACCCCGCGCTCGCTTCCTTCGCGTTGTCGCACCGCCGCCACCGTTCCTAAGGTAAGAATCTGACTCATCTGGGCGGGTCGCGGCCGGGTCGCGCCTCCCATGGGTGCTGGGTTGCCGGGTTGGGTTGTTTTATTTTTTAAAAATATATATATATATATATATATATACACACAGATGATATATATATAATTATTCTGGCATTTAATTTTCAAAAAAAATATATATATTCACTTTGAGAAAAATATAAAAAGTATGATTTATGGTTTTAGGGAAAAAAGTATGTATATATATACCTTGATAATTATGTTTTGTTTTGAAAAAAATGTTATTATATATATTTAGGAAAAAGTTAAATATTATATATATATTTTCTGGAAATTATAAATACGTTATTATTTTTCTGGAAAATTATGGTAATTAACTTTGGAAAATATATATGGTATACATGATTTATATTTCTGAAATATATAATTATTTTGATAATGTAATTGTTTGGAAAAGTATTTTATGTTTGGAAATATATATGTATATTTATAAATTCATATTTATTTTCAGAAAATAAATTTATATGATTATACTTTCTGGAAATGGAGTTTTCTAAAGATAATAATACTTGGAATGAAGCGCCCCGACCCGCATTTACCGTAACACAGTAAACACTTGCCGAAACTATTCATAATGATAGAACAGACAGTACAACGTGCAAATATTATACAATAGCAACTATCAATACAACTGTCACCCACACTCGGGGACCATTATTCAATCCAAACACAGTGCTCTCAGCAGCAGCAGATAGTATCAGTAATATACATATCACAGGAAATCAGCAGTACAACAATATATATCACACAGCAGCGGAAATGTAGTACAACATCATAAGCAATAGAATAGCAGCGGAAGACTTATGCACATGCAATGGTGGTATGGATCCGGAGTCAGGTGGAGAAGAAAGCAGCAGCCATCGAACATCGTACCTGAACTACGGAAACAACTCAACCTACGGGATGAAACCCCGCAGGCGAGGGGTGAGTCCGAAGTGCTCACCGACGAAGGATAAACAGTGATATGCAAGCAACTGTAATACTTAAAGCAAACACAGACAAGCAACAATATATCTCTACAACTGAGCCAAGGCCAAAAGAATGCTTAATTATTATTACCAATTTTATCTTCCGGGCCCCTGTCACTGGTCAAGCTAGGGTCGTACCTGGTTATCAATTAATTCCGGATGCTAAGTCAAGAACCAATCCACATATCAGAACAACCGGATATTCGGCATATCCGAGCCACCGCGGATATTCGGCATATCCGAGCCACCGCGGATATTCGGCATATCCGAGCCACTGGGTATTCAGTATACCCCAACCTCAGGCGACGTCATGCCAACCAGATATTCGGCATATCTGAGCCTCTGCGGATATTCGGCATATCCGAGCCACTGGGTATTCGGTATACCCTAACCACAGGCATGACGGGCCAACCAAACCAAGAAACCGACCATAGCATCCCAAAATTAATTTTCAAACCATCGGGTCGTACCACTACTTCCACATGACAATTATACCAACATCTCAAATCAATTCCAATTCAATTCCAATTTCTTTTTCACAATTTCCACAGAGTCAGTATCACAGTTCAAAAGCAACAATAATATCCACAGCAGATATTCAGCCAACAATCAACAATTCAGCAGTTCAATCGAACAACAAGGCACACAAAGTATTACAGGCAACATAACAAGGGTTATCCATCCTCACCTTAGCCGATATTCAATTATGGAATTGTCCAGCAAGTTCCAAGTCCGGTTCCTCAGCAAATTGTTCGTTATCAACTCCTAAGTCAATCAAATAATATGCACACATAAGATGGTATGCAAATGCCATGCTAATACTGTATACCGTAAATTAAATATAACTCGGCTCGGTTACTCTCCCGGATTAATTTCCATTATCATCATCATTCACCATTTACTTCAAGTGCCAAAATACCATACTACACCTATACCTATACCCGGATATTATTCCGGTATTTACCACCTTGATAGTACCCTTTTCCAAAATATTTTTCATGACAATAATTATTTATCAAATCATATGAAAATATAATTAAAATGATAACGTACATATATATATTTTCTCCCAAAAGCAATTATCATAACATATATCAAAGGTAGTTACTATATAATAATTTTCTAGAAAGCATATATTTTTTTCCAAAATTCCATAGTACGTATATCCCATTTCTAAAAAAAATATATTATCATAAGGTAGTAATTTTATAGGTCATACAATAATCATACGGTAAGTGTTTATATTTTCCCAAAATATAATCTATTCCAGAAAATAATAGCATGTATATATATTCCAAAATATTTCCAGAAATTATTTTCCTAAAATATAACCCTTATCATTATTTTTCATTTAATTTCCCTTTTCTGGATTTTATTTTCTTTTTTTTTATTTAGGTCTGGCCCAAAATAGTGCTGGCCCAAGTAGTCAAGTCCAAGGTCCAGGTCTACAGGACCAGGCCAAGGCAACAGACCCAATCACGGGCCCATGCCAAAGCTCGGCCCAAAGTCCCTGTGACCCGCGACCCGACCCGGATGCGGACGGGTCAGCTCACCTTACGACCCGAACGGCTCCCCGGGTTTGCGGCCGTGGCGTGACAAGCGAGGCAGGAGGAAGGCGAGCGACGCGGAAAGCGTGGGCGGCACAGGTCGCAGACGTAGGCAGCGACGCGGGGAGGAGGCTGCTGCGGCTGACGACGGCGAAGAAGGAGTGCAGAGGCGCCGGACAAGAGAATCGGGTCGTCGGGTTCTCCGCCGTGTGTGGCGCGTCGGGCAACGGGATCGGGCGGCGAAGGCTGCGTCAGGTTGGCGACGGCGTCAGGAAGGTGACGGTATGGGTGGTGTCTCACGTGGCGGCACAGTTCACACCCTCGTGAACAGTAGCCGTGGTGGAGGAGAGGAAGGAGAAGGGTGATGGTACTGGTGACGTGGCAGTCACTGGTTGGGCTTAGTGTGGTGTGTGTTGTGGGTTAAGTGTTTAGTTAGTTTTTTTATTCCTTCTGCTTGCAGGTTGCCGAAGAGCTGGACAGAAAAATATCTGATGGAGAAGGTGAAGCTGGGAAGGTGATGGCGTGAGGAAGGCAGAGGAAAAATAATTATATAGACAGCAAAATTATTGATAAGTCACAGGCTTAACAGGAGTTGGCGGCTGAATAATTGAACTTCAACTATGCAGTTACTATGCTGCATGTGTAGTGTGACCCACCTAGACCAGAAAATATCCGGTATACCCACTTATCTTATTTCTGGTCTGATAATTCGAGAATAAACCCGGCTTTCCGAAGATTCCCGAACCCAGAAAAATCCAACACTCGATTTACCATAATTTAATTACCCAAGATTAAAATTAATGGTAAATTACTGTACATTAACTTAAACAGTCCCGGTAAAAATGAAATTTTTACCTGGGCTGTTACAGCCTAACCACCTTAAAAGAATTTCGTCCCCGAAATTCACTCCGAAGCTGTGAACAAGTGCGGATACTGAGAGCGCATATGTTCCTCAACTTCTCACGTGGACTCATTCGCAGAGTGCTTGCTCCACTTAACCTTCACCATTGGAATGACTCTGTTCCTCAACTGTCTGTCTTCCCGGGCAAGGATCTGCTCCGGCATTTCTGTATATGTCAGATCCTCTGCGACCTCAACATCTACTGTGGTAACCACATGGCTCGGATCTGATCTGTACCTCCTCAGCATGGAGACATGGAATACGTCATGAATCCGTGACAACTCCTCTGGCAAAGATAATCTGTACGCCAGGGGTCCAATCCTTTCCACTATCTCATACGGTCCAATGTATCTGGGACTCAGCTTCCCTCTTTTTTCCCGAATCTGATTACACCCTTCCAGGGTGCAACTCGGAGGAAAACTCGTTCTCCCACTTGGTATTCCATCTCTCGACGATGCTTATCGGCATAGCTCTTCTGTCGGTCCTGTGCTGCTCTCATACTTTGCTGAACTGTCTGAATCTTGTCAACGGTCTGCTTGACCAAATCTGGACCAACGATCAAACGGAGACCTTCTTCATCCCAGCAAACTGGACTTCGGCACTTCCTTCCGTAAAGAGCTTCAAACGGAGGCATGCCAATACTGGAATGATAACTGTTGTTATAGGCAAACTCCGCTAAAGGCAAATACTGATCCCAACTCCCACTGAAGTTAAGAGCACAAGCCCTTAGCATATCTTCTAGTGTCTGGATAGTCCTCTCCGACTGTCCATCGGTCTGAGGATGGAATGCAGTACTAAAACTTAGCTTCGTCCCCAAAGCTGTTTGCAGACTCTTCCAGAACCGTGATGTGAATCTCGGGTCTCTGTCTGAGACTATGGACTTAGGAATCCCATATAGTCTCACAATCTCTGCGACATATTGCTTTGCCAACTTATCCAAAGTGTCTGTCTGTCGAATGGGAAGAAAATGGGCTGATCTTGTAAGTCGATCAACGATAACCCAGATGGCATCATGCTGTCTCCGGGTCAACGGTAATCCGACCACAAAATCCATGGTAATCTTCTCCCACTTCCACTCTGGCACTGACAAAGATCTCATTTTCCCAGCTGGAGCCTGATGCTCAGCTTTCACTTGCTGGCAAGTGATACACTTAGTCACATACTCGGCTACATCCTTCTTCATACATGGCCACCAGAAATGACTCCTCAAATCCTGATACATCTTGGTGCTCCCGGGATGCATAGTATACGGTGTCATATGTCCTTCTTCCAGAATCTGACTACGTAGGTCACCAACACTGGGTACACATAGGCGCTTTCCCAGCATCAATGCACTATCCTCCGCTATGTGGAACTTATCTTCCTTTCCACTACGGACTGCTTCCTTCAGCTTGATCAGGTCAGGATCTCCATCTTGTAACTCCACAATCCAGCCTCTCAGGTTAGACTTAACTTCAATATAAGTCAACAAAACTCCTGTCTCATCAACTGACAAATCAACTCCCATCTTCCTTAACTCGATGAGTGAGGGCATCGAGTAAGTCGTGGAAGCATCTTCTGGCTGTCTCCGGCTCAAAGCATCAGCTACAACATTAGCTTTTCCAGGATGATTCTCAATTGTACAATCATAATCATTTAGCAACTCAACCCAACGTCTTTGTCGCAGGTTAAGCTCCTTCTGAGTCATGATGTACTTGAGAATCTTGTGATCCGTAAAAATCCGGCATCTCTCTCCAAACAGGTAATGTCGCCAGATTTCAAAGCAAGGATCACTGCGGCCATCTCCAAGTCATGTGTTGGATAGTTCTTCTCGTGTGGCCTCAACTGTCTCGAAGCATAGGCTATCACTCGGCCTTCTTGCATCAGAGCAGCTCCCAAACCAAGACCTGAAGCATCGCAGAACAGTACATACTCCACTCCTGGCTTAGGCACTGTCAAGACTGGTGTTGTTGTCAGCTTCTTCTTCAGTTCATCAAAACTCTTCTGACAATCCTCACTCCGAATAAAGGCTTGATCTTTCCTCAATAGCTTGGTCATGGGACTGGCTATCAAGGAAAAACCCTCGATGAATCTCCGGTAATATCCTGTAAGGCCAAGAAAACTCCTGACTTCTGGTACCGTCTTGGGCGGCTCCCACTCCAGAACGGCTTTTACTTTAGCAGGATCAACCTTAATCCCATCCCCGGATACAACAAGTCCAAGGAATGCAACTTCTTCAAACCAGAACTCGCACTTGCTAAACTTGGCATACAACTCCTTCTCTCGCAACCTCTGAAGCACTACCCTCAGGTGCTCTTCATGTTCTTCCCTATTCTTGGAGTATATCAAGATGTCATCGATGAAGACTACCACAAACTTGTCCAAGAACTCGTTCAAGACCAAGTGCATCAAGCACATGAAAACTGCAGGTGCATTGGTTAAGCCAAAAGGAACCACTGTGAACTCAAAGTGACCATACCGAGTGCGGAAAGCTGTCTTTGGTATGTCCTTCTCTGCAATCTTGACCTGATGGTAACCAGATCGAAGATCATTCTTAGAAAATACAGTAGCTCCCTGTAACTGATCAAAAAGATCATCAATCTTGGGAAGCGGATACTTATTCTTCACTGTCACCTTGTTCAGCTGTCGGTAGTCCACACACATGCGCAAACTACCATCCTTCTTCTTCACAAAGAGGACTGGTGATCCCCAAGGTGAAATACTATGTCTGATGAAACCTTTTTCTAACAGCTCATCCAATTGTTTCTTCAATTCCTGGAGTTCTGTTGGTGCCATCCGATATGGTGCCATCGAGATAGGTGTCACTCCTGGCATCAAATCGATGGTGTACTCAACTTCTCTGTCAGGTGGCAATCCTGGCAAATCTTCCAGAAACACATCTGGAAACTCCATCACAACCATGATGTCTCCCAAAACCGGAGTCTGAACTTCTTCACCCTTGGCATGGGTCAACAAAGCATCTGGACTTAATGGTTGTATCCCAACATCCTGATTAGCAGAGATACTACATGTGGTAGCAGCTCTCCCAATACCTGTCAGCAAAATCTTATGTCCACCTTCGGAAGTCAACAACACTTCCTTGGTTCGACAGTTCACCATAGCACTGTACTTGGACAACCAATCCATCCTCAAGATGATATCAAAACCTCCCATATTCATCACAATCAAGCGTGCAAGAAAAATCTCGCTATCATATGAAAGCGAAACATCTCTGCATACGTGGGTTAATCTGACTACTATACCCGCAGGTAACCTAACTCTCATTGGACATGTTAAACTCTCTTTCTTACCACTATGTTGTATAGCAAAACCTTGAGCGATAAAAGAATGTGTGGCACCAGGATCTATCAAATTGTATGCAATATAACCAAAAACTGTAAAGGTACCTGCGATGACATCAATATCTAGGTGACTTCCAGCATGCTGATTCCCTCCAACCGGATCCATTCGTCTTACCCTATATGAGAATGTATATGCATGCATATTATACTAACTCATGACAGACTATGCACAAATGATCACAGCAACACCCAAGGACCTACTGCCTGCTCCGCTACCAAACTGAAGCGCCCCGACCCGCATTTACTGTAACACAGTAAACACGTGCCGAAACTATTCATAATGATAGAACAGACAGTACAACGTACAAATATTATACAATAGCAACTATCAATACAACTGTCACCCACACTCGGGGACCATTATTCAATCCAAACACAGTGCTCTCAACAGCAGCAGATAGTATCAGTAATATACATATCACAGGAAATCAGCAGTACAGCAATATATATCACACAGCAGCAGAAATGTAGTACAATATCATAAGCAATAGAATAGCAGCGGAAGACTTATGCACATGCAACGGTGGTATGGATCCGGAGTCAGGTGGAGAAGAAAGCAGCAGCCATCGAACGTCGTACCTGAACTACGAAAACAACTCAACCTACGGGATGAAACCCCGCAGGCGAGGGGTGAGTCCGAAGTGCTCACCGACGAAGGATAAACAGTGATATGCAAGCAACTGTAATACTTAAAGCAAACACAGACAAGCAACAACATGTCTCTACAACTGAGCCAAGGCCAAAAGAATGCTTAATTATTATTACCAATTTTATCTTCCGGGCCCCTGTCACTGGTCAAGCTACGGTCGTACCTGGTTATCAATTAATTCCGGATGCTAGGTCAAGAACCAATCCACATATCAGAACAACCGGATATTCGGCATATCCGAGCCACCGCGGATATTCGGCATATCCGAGCCATTGGGTATTCGGTATACCCCAACCTCAGGCGACGTCATGCCAACCAGATATTCGGCATATCTGAGCCTCTGCGGATATTCGGCATATCCAAGCCACCGCGGATATTCGGCATATCCGAGCCACTGGGTATTCGGTATACCCTAACCACAGGCATGACGGGCCAACCAAACCAAGAAACCGACCATAGCATCCCAAAATTAATTTTCAAACCATCGGGTCGTACCACTACTTCCACATGACAATTATACCAACATCTCAAATCAATTCCAATTCAATTCCAATTTCTTTTTCACAATTTCCACAGAGTCAGTATCACAGTTCAAAAGCAACAATAATATCCACAGCAGATATTCAGCCAACAATCAACAATTCAGCAGTTCAATCGAACAACAAGGCACACAAAGTATTACAGGCAACATAACAAGGGTTATCCATCCTCACCTTAGCCGATATTCAATTATGGAATTGTCCAGCAAGTTCCAAGTCCGGTTCCTCAACAAATTGTTCGTTATCAACTCCTAAGTCAATCAAATAATATGCACACATAAGATGGTATGCAAATGCCATGCTAATACTGTATACCGTAAATTAAATATAACTCGGCTCGGTTACTCTCCCGGATTAATTTCCATTATCATCATCATTCACCATTTACTTAAAATGCCAAAATACCATACTACACCTATACCTATACCCGGATATTATTCCGGTATTTACCACCTTGATAGTACCCTTTTCCAAAATATTTTCATGACAATAATTATTTATCAAATCATATGAAAATATAATTAAAATGATAACGTACATATATATATTTTCTCCCAAAAGCAATTATCATAACATATATCAAAGGTAGTTACTATATAATAATTTTCTAGAAAGCATATATTTTTTTCCAAAATTCCATAGTACGTATATCCCATTTCTAAAAAAAATATATTATCATAAGGTAGTAATTTTATAGGTCATACAATAATCATACGGTAAGTGTTTATATTTTCCCAAAATATAATCTATTCCAGAAAATAATAGCATGTATATATATTCCAAAATATTTCCAGAAATTATTTTCCTAAAATATAACCCTTATCATTATTTTCCATTTAATTTCCCTTTTCCGGATTTTATTTTATTTTTTTTTATTTAGGTCTGGCCCAAAATAGTGCTGGCCCAAGTAGTCAAGTCCAAGGTCCAGGTCTACAGGACCAGGCCAAGGCAACAGACCCAATCACGGGCCCATGCCAAAGCTCGGCCCAAAGTCCCTGTGATCCGCGACCCGACCCGGATGCGGGTCCAATGCTTGTCAAAAAGCTTTTGTAACTAATCGTGTAGGGGATTTTGGTTTCTTATTAGGAATCTTAGGTCTTTATTGGCTAACAGGTAGTTTTGAATTTCAAGATTTGTTTGAAATAGTCCAAATTTTCATTTTTGGTGATGAATTTAGCCCTTTCTTTTTGACTTTGTGGGACGGGTCAGCTCACCTTACGACCCGAACGGCTCCCCGGGTTTGCGGCCGTGGCGTGACAAGCGAGGCAGGAGGAAGGCGAGCGACGCAGAATGCGTGGGCGGCACAGGTCGCAGACGTAGGCAGCGACACGGGGAGGAGGCTGCTGCGGCTGACGACGGCGAAGAAGGAGTGCAGAGGCGCCGGGCAAGAGAATCGGGTCGTCGGGTTCTCCGCCGTGTGTGGCGCGTCGGGCAACGGGATCGGGCGGCGAAGGCTGCGTCAGGTTGGCGACGGCGTCAGGAAGGTGACGGTATGGGTGGTGTCTCGCGTGACGGCACAGTTCACACCCTCGTGAACAGTAGCCGTGGTGGAGGAGAGGAAGGAGAAGGGTGATGGTACTGGTGACGTGGCAGTCACTGGTTGGGCTTAGTGTGGTGTGTGTTGTGGGTTAAGTGTTTAGTTAGTTTTTTTATTCCTTCTGCTTGCAGGTTGCAGAAGAGCTGGACAGAAAAATATCTGATGGAGAAGGTGAAGCTGGGAAGGTGATGGCGTGAGGAAGGCAGAGGAAAAATAATTATATAGACAGCAAAATTATTGATAAGTCACAGGCTTAACAGGAGTTGGCGGCTGAATAATTGAACTTCAACTATGCAGTTACTATGCTGCATGTGTAGTGTGACCCACCTAGATCAGAAAATATCCGGTATACCCACTTATCTTATTTCTGGTCCGATAATTCGAGAATAAACCCGGCTTTCCGAAGATTCCCGAACGCAGAAAAATCCAACACTCGATTTACCATAATTTAATTACCCAAGATTAAAATTAATGGTAAATTACTGTACATTAACTTAAACAGTCCCGGTAAAAATGAAATTTTTACCTGGGCTGTTACATGGAAGTTATATTTTGGAAAGTATAATAATTTTTATGGATGAAGCGCCCCGACCCGTATTTACCGTATACAGTAAACACGTGCCGGAACTGTGACAACCCAGCCCAACAAGGCCTAGCATACAGTGTATAAAGCATAACCCTGGCTCAACGGCCCAAGAATATAAACAACAATATGGCCATACGGCCCAACATCAATAACATCAATAATAGTGAAACTGGCCCAGTGGCCCAACAACAATAACAATATGCACAGCGGAAGACTTAAACTCACTAACACTGTATGCGACACATGCAATCTATGGATCCAAGCCTGTCCAAGGGAAACGCTGCAGCCTGTCTGGAATGCACCAAGCCTGTACATGAAACAACTCATCCTACGGGATGAAACCCCGCAGGCGAGAGGTGAGTCCGAAGCGCTCACCGACGAAAGATAAACAGTGATATATAATCAACCGTAACACTTTCGAAGTAAAGCAACCATCAAATCAGATGAATCTATCACAAACAACATAACAGTGGAATCCTACTAAATCATATCAAGACCAAGAGCAAGAGAATGCTTATTAATTTTTATTACCCATTTTACCTTCCGGGTCCGTCACTGGACAAGCTAGGGTCGTACCTAGTTATTAACTAATTCTGGATGCCAGGCCCAACCACAATCCAGGATCAACATCCCCATATCACAAATCCGGGATCAACATCCCAATATCACAAAACCGGGATCAACATCCCAACCAACTAACCCACTGGCCATGACACCACAGAACTAGTCCCTAACCATCTAGTCGTACCACTACTTCCAAGTGACAAATATAACATCATCTCAAATATTCCTCTTACATCAATCAATAGCCCATATCCTCAACTTATTTTCATATCAACAATTCCAATTCACTAACAGCAAGTCATGTAAATCCAAACACAATTCAACGGTTCAATCAAACAACAAAGCATATCCAACAGAGCAAATAGTCACATATCAAGACAGTCCATCTTCACATCAGCCAACAAGCACTGTAAATATAACATATCCAAGAACATAAATAAGGGGACAATCATAACCCAAACACATACGAATACTTCTATGTATGACCTTCTAAGTCTAGTTAACTTTATTATCCTGTTTTAATTTGGGCCCTGTCACGTATCAAGTGTTGGCTGGTCCGCAGTGCCACTTTCCAAACAGGCATCGACATGCCAACCGGATATTCGGCATATCCGAGCCACTGGGTATTCGGTATACCCTCACCACAAGCATCAATATATCAACCGAATATTCGGCATATCCGAGCCACTGAGTATACGGTATACCCTCACCACAAATAACAACATACCAACCGGATATTCGGCATATCCGAGCCACTGGGTATTCGGTATACCCCCAACCACAGACATCGACCAGACCACTCCTTACCAACACTTAATGTCCGTGACGCTAACAGTCTAAGTGGGGTTAACCAATTAGTCATTTTTATTAAATTACCAATTATCAAAACCCTGAGCAGGCAACCTGCCCCACAGCTCATCTGGGTTATCTCATCTTATCACAAATCAACCAAGATTTATAAACACTCCAGTTATCACCAATAAATAAGCCAATTAACGAAGCAATATATCACAATGTACAATCAACAACATTTAATCAATTAAACCAAGTAATACACAACATACACAGGTCTGGCACGATTCAACAAACGTCAACAATTATTCCAACAGATCGATCAAACAACAAAAATACACAAACAACAAGGAAACACACACAGCATTACGGGCACATATCAAGGTTTATCCATCCTCACCTTAGCCGATTACTCAACTTCGGAAAACAATGTTCGGTCCGACGCCGCCTCCTCGGGAAACTGCCCGATACCCAAACCTATACAATAAAACAACATATATGCATAAATGCACATAATCGGTATACTATGATGCCAATACTGTGAATTACCCATCCCGGTTCTTATCCTTTATTATTTCCATTTACCGAAAATATTTACCGTACGTATTTTCGAATATAATTTCGGTACCATACTTTAATTAAAATTCTTTTTCAAAATATTTTCATAAAATAATTATAATCTTCCAAAATAATAATCTACATAAGTTTTCCAGAAAATAACAACCTATTTATAATTTTCATAAAATATTTACATAGTATTTATCTTTTCTAAATATATATAGTAATAATATTTTCCAACACAAAATATAATTAACTTTAGTTTCCAAAATACATATTTATTTACATAAACCACAATCACAATTTTACAGGCGAAAATAATATACATATTAATTTACAGAAATTATTTCATAGTACATATATATTTTTTCCAATTTAATAATAGTTTCCTAAACAAAACTTAATTATTTAACCAAGTAAATATATCTATATTTTAATAAAGTTACCTGAGTTAAATTGGAAATAATTTTCTCAAAATAACCATATAATGTTTTTTCAAAATTAATTACCAGAATATTAGTAAATACATATATATATAATTATAGTTTTTTTAATTAAATTAAACGGACTGGGCTGAGTCCAAGCCAAGCCCAAGGCGGAGCCCAGGAGCCCAAGCCCAGGCGTGCCCAGACCAGCCCAGGCCCGCGAGTCCCAACCCGGCTGGCAACCGGATCAGCCCGACTACAGCCTCGACCCGATAGCAAAAGCGGGTTCTCACCTCGGGTTGCAGGGCTGGTGACGATGGCGGCGGCACGAGCGGGGAAGGCGCGCACAGCAGCAGACGCGGCGGACGGTGGCGACTCGAGAGAGGCCGAGAAAGAGGCGCGACGACGGCAGCCGGCAGAGCAGCGGCGCGGGGAAGCAGATCCATGGGTTTTCCTCCGGGTCGTCGGCGCGTCAGGGAGCTGCAGGTGGTGGAACGCGACGGCGACAACAGGGGTGAGGTCGCGCCGGTCCTCCGAGCTCGATGGTGGCGGCGATGGCACGCGAAGCGGCGCGGATCGACGGCGAGTGCACAGTGACCGGGCGGAGCAACGAAGGTGACGAACTGTTCACCGTATTTTTCTTTCTTTTTCTGTAATTTCTTTTCTTTTCTTTTTCTGATTTCCATTTTTCTTTCTCTCTTTTTTTCTATTTTTCTATTTTGTGATTGGTTCTTTTTTTTTCATCCTTTTTCTTCTCTTTTTTTCTCTCCTTTTCTTTTCTCTCTTTTTCTCTCCTTTCTTTTTTTTTTTCCTTCCCTTCTTCTGCTCTTCCACCGGTTCTCTTCTCTTTTTAAAACCTAAAAATCACTATTTAACATGTGATTAACAAATAATGCAGTTCGTCTGCATTACGGGCGAATCCGATCCGGACCAGAAAATAACCGATACCACCTTAGTTATTTTCCGACGTGATTTTCCGAGAAATTCCCAAAACCGAAAAATACCAACTTAGGTTCGAAAAATCAACGGGAAAATCACGAGCGCGGGAAAACTCTCGGTTTCGAAAAACGACTCCTGATTTACCTTGAATTAATTACCCAAGATTAATTCGGCAGTCAATCACGGTAAAACGACTTCTACAGTCCCGGTAAAAATCCAAAATTTTACCCGGGCTATTACAATGGAAATATTATGGAAAATATATACATATGTTATAATTTCCAGAAAAATTATGGTAAATATTATTATGGAAAAAGTATATTATTTTATGAAAATGTTTTGATTTAATAGTTTTGGAAATATATTTGTAACAGCCCGGGTAAAATTTTTTATTTTTACCGGGACTGTAAAAGTCTATTTACTGTGATTTACTGTTGAATTAATCTTGGGTAATTAATTCAAGGTAAATCGGGAGTCGTTTTTCGAAACCGAGGGTTTTCCCGCGCTCGTGATTTTCCCGTGGATTTTTCGGAACTAAGTTGGTATTTTTCGGGTTTCGGAATTTCTCGGAAAATCACACCGGAAAATAACTAAGAGGGTATCGGTTATTTTCTGGTCCGGATCGGATTCGCCCGTAATGCAGACGAATTGCATTATTTGTAATTCACATGTCAAACAGTAAATTACAGTTTATAAAAAGAAGGCAGAGGAAGGAGAGCCGGAGGAGAAGAAGAAGAAAAAAAAAAGAGAGAAAAGGAGAGGAAAAAGAAAAAGAGAGGAGAAGAAAAAAAAAGAGAGAAAAAGAAAAAAAGAGAGAAAAGGAAAAAAAGGAAAGAAAAGGAAAATAAAAAAAAACTGAAAAATAGAAAAAGATTACAGAGGGAAAAAAAGAAGAGAGGAAGAAAATGAAAATAAAAAAAAAAGGAAGAGGAAAAGAATTTCGGAAAAATCAAAGAAAAAGAAAGAAAATACAGAAAAAAAGAAAAAAAATAAACGGGTGAACTGTTCATCGTCACCTCCTCGTCACTGTACACCAGGACGAGCTCCGGTCAGCCGTGCACGCCACCGCCACCATCGCCGTGCTCGCGGGGCCGATGCGACCTCACCCCTGCTGTCGCCGTCGCGTTCCACCGCCTGCAGCTCCCTGACGCGCCGACGACCCGGAGGAAAACCCATGGATCTGTGTTCCTCGCGCCTCGCGCCTCTTGCCGGCGACGTCGCGCCTCCTTCCCGCTGCCCTCGCGCCGTTCCAAGCCGCCCGATGCTGTAGCCGTGGTTGCCTTTCCTTCCCCGCTCTCCTGCCGCCGTCACGACGCTGAAACCCGCTGGTAAGGTCGGGTTTTGCCCATTTTCGCGTCCGGGTCGAGCCTGGGTTGGGTTGCGATCCGGATTTCTTTTTCTTTTTTTTTAAAATAAAACTAATGATAATATATATATATATATATATCTATATAATTACTGCTAATTAATTTCTGGAAAAAAATAGGAATATTATTTTGGAAAATTGTATGCAATATTCTGGTTGGGGTTTAGAAATAAATATATATACTTTGATTCTTCAAATTAAGATAATTATGTTTTGTTTGTAAATTATTATTATGGTTAGTTTGGAAAATATATATATCATGAAATTAATTTCTGGAAATTTAATATGTGTGTTATTTTCGTATGGAAAATTTTGATTTTGGTATATGTATATAAATATGTATTTGGAAAATTAAGGTTAATTATATTTCGTGTTGGAAAATTAAATTGTATATGTATTTAGAAAAAGATAAATACTATATATATTTTCTGAAAATTATAAATAGGATATTATTTTTCTGGAAAAATTATGGATATTATTATTTTGGAAATTATGGTTATTTTATGAAAATATATTTTGAAAAGAGTTTTAATTAAAGTATGGTACCGAAATTATATTCGGAAATACGTTCGGAAAATTATTTTCGATAAGAGATAATAATATCAGATAAGAACCGGGATGGGATTAATTCGTAGTTTGGCATCATGACATACTCTTATGTGCATTTATGTGTGTGTATGTGGTTTTGTTGTATAGGTTTTTGGATATCGGGCAGTTTCCCGAGGAGCCGGCGTCGGACCGGACATTATTTTCCGAAGTTGAGTAATCGGCCAAGGTGAGGATGGATTTCCTTAAATATGTGCCTATATTACTCGGTTATCGTGTTTGTTGTTATTTGCATGTAGCATTGTTGTGGTTTGGTTCGGGATGTCTATCCCGTGGTCTTGATTGTTGTCGGGATGTTTATCCCAGTATTTGGTATTTTGGTATTTTTGGGATGTTTATCCCCGTATCGAATTTCTGTGTCTTTTGGATTAAGTAATAATGGATTAATAATGAATTGTGATGAGGATGTCGATCCTCGGGATTTTGGTTAGGGATGTCGATCCCTGTGACTTGGTTTTCAATGACGGTAATATAATTGTCACGTGGTAAGTACAGGTACGACCGGATGGTTAGAGACTGTTTTGTGGTGGCCATGATCTGGGTTCGTGTGATAAGCATGTCTATGCTTGGGATGTCTATCCCGGTTTCTTATTTTTGGGATGTCTATCCCTGGGTTCTTTTTGATCTGGCACCAAGAACAGGTTGATAACCTGGTACGACCCTAGCCTATCCGTGACGGGGCCCGGAAAAGATAAAATTGAATAATTGTATTTTACTTGAGTCCTTTGGATTTGTTTTGGTGGTTTTTACCTGTTTTGGACCTTGAGTATTTTAGTGTCCATATTGATCGTCTTTCCATTGTCGTGAGCACTTCGGACTCACCCCTCACCTGCGGGCTTTCATCCCGTAGGATGAGTTCTTTCATGTACAGGCTTGGTGCATTCCAGACAGGCTGCAGCGTTATCCCTTGGACAGGGCTTGGATCCATAGTTTGCATGTGTCGCATACAGTGTTAGTGAGTTATTTAAGTCTTCCGCTGTGCAATGCTTTCGCTGTTATTGGGCCATTGGGTCGGATTTGTTACTTATGTTGTTTTATTATTTTGGGCCGTTGGGCCGAGTTATTGTTGTATACACTGTATGCCAGGTCTTATTTTGGTTGGGTCGTCACAGTTCCGGCACGTGTTTACTGTGTACGGTAAATACGGGTCGGGGCGCTTCAATATTTTTATAACCTTATATGCATACGATATATTTTTGGAAAAGGAGTAATTATGGTAAAAGATGATAATAAAGGATATGAACCGGGATGGGTTTATTTTGCAGTATTGGCATCATAGCATACCGATTATGTGCATTTATGAGAGTATATTGTTCTGTTGTATAGGGTTTGATATCGGGCAGTTTCCCGAGGAGCCGGCCTTGGACCGGACATTGTCTTCGGAGTTGAGTAATCGGCCAAGGTGAGGATGGATTTCCTTCAATATGTGTCTGTATTACTCGGTTATTGTGTTTGATGATTATTGCACTGTTGGTTGTTGCATTTCCTGTGATTTGTTTCGGGATGTTTATCCCAGTGCTTTGATTGGTTTTTGGGATGTTTATCCCCGTGTTGAGTTTTGGATATTTATCACTGTGTCTTTTTGGCATAAAGTATAACGGAATAAATAATAAATTGTGATAAGGATGTTGATCCTCGGTTTTGGATGGGATGTCTATCCCGGTATTTTGGCTAGGGATGTTGATCCCTGAGATTTGGTTTTAGATGATGATGATATAATTGTCACGTGATAAGTAGTGGTACGACTCGATGGTTTAAGACTGTTTTGTGGTGGCCATGACCTAGGTTACTTGTGATAAGCATGTCGATGCTTGGGATGTCTATCCCGTGATTATTTTTGGGATGTCTATCCCTGGGTTCTTATTTTTGGGATGTCGATCCCTAGGTTCTCTTGGATTTGGTCTGGCACCCGAAATATATTGATAACCAGGTCTGACCCCTAGCTTATCCGTGACGGGGCCCGGAAAGATAAAATTGCAAAATTGGATTTTTATTTGAGTCTTTTTGGTCTTGGACCGGTTTTGGATCGAGTCTTTGTTTTGGTGTGTTTGGCTGTTTAGCCTGTGTTCGACTTGAGTAATTTATAGAGTTGCATATTGATTGTCTATCCTTCGTCGGTGAGCACTTCGGACTCACCCCTCACCTGCGGGCTTTCTTCCCGTAGGATGGATTATTTGTGGTACAGGTTTGGTGCATTCCAGACAGGCTGCGGCGTTATCCCTTGGACAGGACTTGGATCCATAGTTTGCATCAGTGTCGCATACAGTGTCTTTGTGAGTTATTAAGTCTTCCGCTGTGCATTATTTTTTCTATTGTTGGGCCATTGGGCCGATTATGATGTTATTGATGTTTTTTTTTATTTTGGGCTGTTGAGCCTGAGTTTCTGTTGTATACACTGTATGCTGGGCTTGGTTTGGTTGGGTCGTCACAGTTCCGGCACGTGTTTACTGTGTACGGTAAATACGGGTCGGGGTGTTTCAATATCATTTTCTCAAACAATAATATTTCATTAACAATGGTCTTGCAATCAATTGGAAATATTCACCTAGATCAGTTTGGGTTTATTTCCAATGATATACATTATCCATTGAAAAAATATACGAGTATTATCTAGACATATAGTCTTATAACATAATTAGGGATGTGTACCCGCAAGTGGCTTAATCATTAAAATAAGTGCGCACAATGCCAACTTGCATCACACAATAGACCATCTAGTCGATGCATCATAAAAATTACCTAGATGGTCAACACGACGGATTTATTAGTCCGCGTACATGTCCCTGAATAATTCCCAAAATTACTGGTGAATCTAGGCCAACCTCATCTTAGGAAGGCCGAACAATTAATTTTCGCAGCAAACTAACACATGGAAATTCATTGATTGTAAAAACTTCTGGTTTTTCAATTAATAACCAAATATATTTCGTGCATCATTATTGATCCGGGATGGCCCAACCGGTCATGCCAAACAAGATATGCACTAATCAACTTCTAGTTGACCTCAGCTTTGGGCTGTGCAAACTGTGTATTTAAACACTTAAAATTGCTAGCTTCAGGCTAGTGCATTCCAGCTTCTAGCTGAATATGGTAAGTTTCAGTTACTCAATTGCTAGTTTCAGGCTGCAATATGTGTGTCAGTTTTAGGCTTATTTCTGCCACTCATGTAGAAAAAGTTTAGAATTATTGAGCTTTAATGTAGTGGCATGCCTTTTTCAAAAGCAAATCCTTTTGGATCTTTTTGGGGTCCATGTTTGGAAAAACTGACACCTTGCTGTCTAGTCTCAGACTATATGAAGGAGAGGAGAAAAATGTATAGATGTAGAAAAACACAAAGAAATAAAACATGCCTTCCCCAGCTACTGTCTTCTTTGTTGAGGGTGCCTCACTAGGAAGAAGGAATAGACTAGCTTATAGTATGGTGAATGAACAGCAAGAGGAATTACCGAGTGAGCTCGCAAGAATCCCTCGTTTAGTTTTTGTTGATGAACTATATTCATCTAGGTTCTTTGTAACTCCTATGGAAGAAACATTCTTCCTAGAGGATCAAAGCAATCTAAGGGCTTCCTTTTATGGCTCGGCTAACTCTATTATGTTTTTCATATCTGATAGACTGCAGAAATTCCAACTAGAGCCTACTTGTCAAATATTAAATCAAAGCAGTTATTATCAAGTTTCCATGATGGCTCGGAGTATTCCAAGAGTGTCAGGGTTACCACCTACATGGCCTAAGGTACGACTATTATAGTGGAATTGCAGGGGTGTAACTAGAAGGTCCCAAGATTTTGTGCGTACCTTAAGGGATCTGAAGAATCAGTATAAGCCCAACATGGTACTGATTACTGAAACATTGTGGCAACCTGCAGAGAACCATGGGGTAATTCCACTCCGTTTTCCTCCAAATTGGTTTGAGATACCTGGAGAAAATAACATGGGTGGTATGTGGTTCTCCTAGAACGACAATGTTAGGGTCAACATCAGCAACGAGGCTCAGAGTTTTAGAGTCAATGTTGTACCCAACAGATAAATAATTATTTCAACTTTTGTATGAAAACAATTTCTCTATGTGAATGTTCTCAAGTAATGGATCCATTTTGCAATAATATGCATGTTTTCCCTTAGCTTTGCCATTATAACCTCATTCACGGCCACATGCTCAATTAATTATACTGTTTTATTCGCTTCAGGGAATAGAGCAGAGTCAATTCAACGGGATCCATAATAATTTCTTTTATTAGTGGAAGTGGGGGTTTCTGTACTCTTCAAGAGTATTTGCTCTTCCATAGTGTAAATATATGATCTTCAAGCTTGCGTTCTTCGGGAACATATTCAAACTTATGCTCTTCTGGAGCGTATTAATCTTTTTCTCATTACGAGATTGTACTATCACATGTTATGTGAAATAGTTGACATCCACACATATAACTCTCCCCCTTGGATGTCAATTTGCATTATCTTCAAGACAAATGCCTGAGCCATTATTCTAAAAACGATTATAAAATGCTGTAAAGTAAATAAAATAAAATATAATGCTTAATAATAAAACTGAACATAAAATAAAATTATTCAATATATATTGGCTTGCACCTTCAGGGTAAGCAAGATAAGAACAGTATCCATCTTCTGATGGTCATACAGTTTCCACCTTCTGGTGGTCATACAACATCCACCTTCTGGTGGTCATATCTTTCTTCTTCAATTTTCCTCAAAGATCTGCGGGATCTTTTTGCAGTAAGACATCCAGTCTTTGCTTTATTTTCTCTTTTATTGCGTCTTCCAGACGATTTGCATTTAAATGCATTCAATGCCCATAACAAAATTTTTCGAAATTTTAAGGGCCTCCGATATTTGTAACATAATTCCAAAATTAAATAAAAAACTTAATAAATAAACATGGGCCTTTTATTCATTAGCCCAATTAAAATTAAATAAATGAAAATTAAATGCAATGGGCCTTGTACAAGCCCAATCAAAACATAGATTAAAGCAAGAAAATAAATATACTGGGCATTTTCATAGCCCAATAAGTAACAGAAAATTAAATGCGTTGAGCCTTGTACGAGCCCAAAACGTAAATGAAATTAAAGCGAGAAATTAAATGCAATGGGCCTTTTAATAACCCAATTGTAATTTAAATAAAAAAACATAAAATATGCTTACTCGATAAATCTTTCAGCAGTAATATATAATATATCATACTTATACCCGGTTATTATTCCGGTATATAATATCGTTTTCAAAATTATTTTCATGAAAATAATTATTATTTTCTCAAATTATATTTTTTTCAAAATTATATATATTTTTTTCGGTTGGGCCTTGAACAGTGCAGCCCAGGCCTGTAATAGTAACCAGGTGCAGGCCCGATTGCACAGCCCAAGAAAAAAAAAATTCAAGCCCAGCAGACCAGGCCCGCGACCCATCTGTAGTCGGGTCTGCCCACCACTACTCGGGTCATCTTCAACCCAGTCACGACCCGATCAGAAGAAAACGGGTCGTCGCAAACCCGGCCTTTCCTTGGCGGGTTCACCGGCAGTCGGCGTGAGAGGAGGAAGGGAAGAGCGCGGCGACACTGGGACAGCAAGCGGCGGATGATGGCGACGCAAGGGGCGGCTGAAAGGAGGTGCTGCGTCGCCGGAAGCAGGTGCAGGCGCAGAGGTAGGCGGAAACGGGCGGAGGCAGCGTCGTCAGGTCCGCGACGGGACTAGGAGGGCGCCGGTGGTTGTGGTGACGCGAGAAACGCCGCGAAACACTTAGAGATGAACAGTAACCCGAGGTGGCGGGACTGTTCATCGTCTCTTTTCCTTTTTCCAGTATTTTTTTTCGGCTCCAGTTTCTCTCCTTTTTCTTCTTTTCTGTTCCGGATTTGTAAAACCAAGCTCGGGTAGGGCTTTTGTGCTGATAACGTATTGTGAAATATTGTGTTTTATCTTGTGGATTATGATATTGAAGATGAAGAGGAGGAAGAAGGAGGAAGAAGAAGAAGGAGATGAGGTTAAGAGCTCGACTCATTTTCATATTCTCTGTTCATCTCTGTAACTCAGTAGTAGAAAGATATATATACAACAAATTAAGTACAACAGTATTCACGTGTAATAACACGTTTTATAACACTTACAACATTCTTGCGGGGCTTGCAATACTTTTTTTTTTCCTTTTCTTTTCTTTTCCTTACTTGGCTATGGAGGGAATGTTGTTTTAATGTATATTTTTCTTTCTCCTTCAAACTTTCACTTTCAGGTCGCATCTACGCTATACGCCGCTTCTGCTTCTAAAGAACAATATAATCTCTGTCTTAGGCAATTTTGCATGCACTTCAAGAAAGCATGAAATAGAAATTTTGGAATCATTACATCATATACCTTCTCCAATACGACAACTTTGCTCTTTCTCTCGCTCTTTGACTTGATTAAGCCATTTACGATGGCGTATTAATCAATTCTGTTTGATTGCACATATTAATCGATCAGAGAAAAAATGGAGGTATAGGTATAATCTTTCCATTTCTTCCTTAGAAAACCGTTCAACAATGTCCTTTAAATTTGTTGGTCTGTGAATATTTTTGTTGCCACGGCAAAGCATCATTTTTAAGCTTTAACTTCACCAATCAAAACTGTTGATTAGAGTAGATACAATGAATGAATAGAAAAAACTTGCTCATTTTTTTAACAAAGAAGAACTTGCTCTAATCCACTGTATATTGCTTTAAACTTTAATTGAATGGACCCAGTTGGCCAGGTGGCCACTGACTCTTAGTTCTTATCGAAGTGCATCCATAAAATAGACATATAACACAATGAGTTGTAAAGTTAGATCACCTAAAGCAGTGAACGAAGTTGCTATGCACTATCCGTATTGTATGATCAAAGGATAAATGATGCACAAATTATATTCTAGTTAGGAAACACCCAGAACACAAGACAGAGTAAGACGAGCAAGTCGGTCAGCGATTAGCAATTAGCTAATTCCCGGTAGGAAAAGTAGAGAATAAGTTTATTGACTTCAGTAAATGAAAGAATCAATCTTGGCGTTCAGAAAAAACAGAAAAATATCAATTACCATCTTTTTGTTAGATTCTTTGTAGAAGAATCCTAGTTTTAAATTTGAGTTTGCAACACTAGGCCCATTATAATTCTATCAACTCATCTTTAAAGGACTCCAAATAGTAAACTAACCTATCCCTTAGGAATTTGGTCCCTTCTTTTGGTGGCAACTTTATGGAAAGGAAAAACTAAAGCATATTCTGCAACTTCCACTGCTTAATATAAAGATAGTAACAATAGTGTTGGATATGGAAGGGCATTTCCCACTCATGGCGATCCTGAGGGAGAAGTGTCTACTTCTATTCGCAATCTCCCTAGTTGCCTGCACTTGGGCACAATCTCAGACATATATCATTCACATGGATGTTTCAGCCATGCCCAAAGCATTTTCTGACCACCATAACTGGTATTTAGCCACTGTCTCTTCAGTTTTAGATACTTCAAAAGTAGCCGCACCCTACAACTCTAAGCTTCTTTATACTTACAAAACTTCTGTCCACGGATTTAGTGCCAGTCTTACTAATTCTGAGCATGAAGCCCTCAAGAAGTCTCCTGGCTACATTTCCTCCACTCGAGATCCTCCTCTAGAGGTCCACACAACTCACACTAGCGAATTTATTGGTCTAAGTTCTGTTTCTGGGGCAGGGGCGCTGAATGCATATTATGGTGAAGATGTCATAATTGGTTTGGTTGACACAGGTATTTGGCCAGAAAATGAGAGCTTTAATGATCAAGGGATGAGTAGAATTCCCTCTAGATGGAAAGGTAAATGTATGTCTGGTACTCACTTCAATTCTTCGTTGTGCAACAACAAACTCGTTGGTGCTCGCTTTTACAACAGAGGTCTGATTGCAAACAATCCAAAACTAACCATTCCAATGAACTCACCGAGGGATACAAGTGGACATGGGACACATACTTCCTCCATAGCAGCAGGAAACTACTTGAAAGGAGCATCTTACTTCGGTTATGCCCCTGGAACTGCAAGAGGAATGGCACCGAGGGCAAGAATAGCCATGTACAAAGCAGTTTGGAGATATGGGGTCTATTCTTCTGATGTTCTTGCTGCTATAGACCAAGCAATCGAGGATGGGGTGGATATCCTGTCCTTGTCGTTGGGATTCGGCATGGATGGCATGTCTTTGGAAGATGACCCAATTGCAATTGCAACTTTTTCAGCTATGGAGAAGGGTATATTTGTAGCAGCATCGGCTGGAAATGATGGGGCCCTTTACTGGACATTAATGAACGGAGCACCGTGGCTGGTAACAGTTGGAGCAAGCACCATAGACCGTAGATTCTATGGAATTCTAACTCTGGGTACTGGTGATCAAATCGCCTTCGCAACATTGTACCCCGGAAATTCTTCACTTGACCAAACAACTCTTGCTTTCTTGGATGGGTGTGAGAATGTGCAAGAACTGAAAAATGTCAAGAACAAAGTCATTGTGTGCAAGGATAATCTAAGTATCAGCAGTCAAGTCGAAAATGCAGAGTCTGCAGGCGTTTTAGGTGCTGTTTTCATCACAGATATTTCTGTGTCAGAATTATACACTAGAAGCTCCTTTCCCGCAGCATTTATTGGCCTACAAGATGGCCAAAGAGTAATAGACTACATACAAAAAAGCAATGAGCCAAGAGGAAGTTTGCAATTTCGGAAGACAGAAATAGGCACAAAGCCAGCTCCAAGGGTGGATGGCTACAGCTCTCGAGGACCATTTTTGGGCTGCAAAAATGTCCTGAAGCCAGACCTTCTAGCCCCTGGCACAGCAATTCTAGGATCATGGTCAGCAATAAGTCCAGTGGCAGAGGTTCGATCACATCCTTTGTTTAGCAAATTCAATCTTTTATCAGGAACCTCAATGGCCACTCCTCATGTGGCGGGAGTGGCTGCACTAGTAAAGGAGGCGCACCCTGATTGGACCACTGCAGCTATTAGGTCTGCCCTTATGACCACTGCAAACCCGCTAGACAACACCGAAAGCCCTATCAAAGATGCTGCAAATGATAATCTGCCTGCCAGCCCTCTAGACATAGGAGCTGGTCACATAAATGCCACCAAAGCACTTGATCCGGGGCTTATCTATGATATTACAGCAGAGGACTACATAAAGTTTCTGTGTGGGATGAATTATTCAAAGAAACAAATCCAAATAATCACAAGATCCACGTACAACTGCACAAACAAATCTGTGCATCTTAATTACCCGTCTTTCATTGCCTACTTCAACAACAACGATGATGGCCACTCGAATTCGAATGTACATGAATTCCAGAGGACATTAACCAATGTTGGGGGACAAGGAATGTCAAGCTACACAGCGAAGGTGACAGGCATGGGTGGTGTAAAGGTGAGTGTGGTACCGCAGAGGTTGGTGTTCACGAAGCAGCATGAGAAGCTAAGCTACAAACTCATTGTGGAGGGTCCAAAATTATTGGCAGAAGATGTAATGCACGGCTCGTTGAGCTGGGTGCACGATGGAGGAAAGTATGTGGTAAGGAGTCCTATAGTGGCCACTAGTCTCATCCCAGAATCTGTTTGAAATGAAGTCCTTATCTAAAGCTCACTCATCTGTCATTAATTACTTTATTTCTTTGTCTTTTGGAATAATGCACCTTAGATTCCCTATTCCACTTTCTCAACCTTCTTCATAAACATAAATCGAAGAGCTAGACATCAAAATCAAACACAGAAGTATAGGATGTCCATGGACTCTCTGTATACAGAAGTATCTGCAAAGTCTCATTTGATTCTCATTTTGTTTGCATTTACTCAAAAAAAGTTGCCGCAATCTTTAGTTGCCCCGATATTTTGAGAGCATCCTAGAATCTTAGCAAATTAAGACTCCTTTGGGAAATTAGGGTGACTATCATTGAAATTAATGATTCGAGCTAACAACCTAAAATGAATAGATTCGCTAGCATTTCCTCATACAATTTGAGGAATTGGCTTTGAAACGATAATCTTTCTTTTGATTAATGAACAGACAGGAATCTACTTTTAAGTCCTCAATTTGTCATCATTATGCCAACATTACACTTTTATTTTCTACCGCACTCAGGTTTTAATTTTTTTACTAGTTTACTAGCCGTGGGTTTTTTTTAGAATCAAATCAATAGTTATATTGCAAAACTGAGTTAGGAGAAGTCTTAACAACTTTACAAACCAGAGTACTATACAGTATTAGAAAACTGTACAAATAGAGGATAGACCTATACTACAAAGCGTATACCCCAGAAAACACAAAGGTCAACCATCTCTTGTGATAAAGTCCTATATTTCAGGCGATTTATACCCTGAAAACGTAGTTTCATATCAGTACATATATCAGTTACAAGATTCTCAACAGAGCCAAAACAGCCAGTAAAATGCCTACTATTCCTCTCTCTCCAAATATGATAGATGCTCGTAGCCTAAGCCACTCGGAGAATCATAGTAAGGATACCTCTTTTTTGCAGGTGGTTTTTTGCCTAAGAAAACTCACTGTTCCAGTCTCCTACTGCCTTAGAAATCCGACAGAGGAAGAGCAATCGACTCCATATAGCAGAGGAAAATGGGCAAGCAAAGAATAAATGGTCACGGTTCTCATAAGGATGTGAACAAAGTAAACAAGAGGTATCGGAAATAACACCCCAATGCTGTAGTTTATCACGAGTGGTTAAGCGATCAAGGATAGATAACCATGCAATAAAAGAGTGTTTAGGAATATGACCAGAGGACCAAATGAGCTTAAACCAATCAATTCTGTTGCAGCACTTTTTACTGTAAATTTTCCAGAGGAGGACTAATTCCATACAATGTCATCGGGGTTATAGATGGGCGAATATTATCAACTTCAGACATAAATTGTGAGATAAGGGGTAATCTAGGAGTTGGTGAGGACCAATTACCATCCAAGATTAAATGACTTATCTGGGCATGGTAAATGGGTAATCTACCCGTGGGTTCCACGGGCTTGGTTAGTATTTTTTCTGAACTTTTTTTGGTTTTTGTTTTCAGGATCATATGCTGCGTAATTTTATTTCATAGGGTTTTTTTTATAATAAATTATCACAATTAATGTGTATTATTCTCTTAAAATAACTTTTTTATAAAGAGTGATTTGTATAGTGTAATTAATAATAATAAAGGGTTATTTTAAGGAAGGTAATTAAGAAAGCGGAGAGCTAAACAACCTGGGAAGGGGGAAGATGTTGGAATCTCGCTTTTCCAACATTTTTCAATATCTTTTGTGGAAAGTGTGAGAAGAACTTTTTAATTGTTGGATTAATGTGGTCTGTAAGATAATAAAAAAAGTTGAATACTACACGATCAGATGAGAAGACACTCACAAGTCCGAACTTCGAATAGATTTTTCCCTGAGGAAGGGAAAAGGACACTTCAATTTTGATTCGAATTGCAGATATAGTGATTTATTTTAAGCTAAAGAAATTCAATGAATAGTAAAATCCACAAAAGTCAAAATTTTTTTTGTAATTTTGAGAAAAAAATTTCTTGTAATTTCATTTGCGTTATGTTTGGATGACCCACGAGGCCACAACTTACAAGTCATTTCCTGAAGCTGTGTAACATAACATCTGCTGCTCTGCTGAAATATCGCCTCAATTACTGCTACCGCGTTTACACTAATAATCTTGGTTTATTTATCGCCTGTCCCTATCAGATCTAACTATATCCCACCTGTATAATCTCTTGGTATATACATCCAAGGTCATTCATCAAAAGTCATAACAGAAGATTTTTTTTTCTTGTTTTTATACTAATTTTTAGAAGTGACCAGCTAACATGTACAATCTTACTAGTAAGTTAAGGTGCCTGGTTGATCATCAACCCAATTTTTCTGGCGGTCTGCTGTCTGCGTCGGGGAGTCATTTTCTGTCCATATCATACCAATGCACACTTATTTGTCTCTGATCATGGCAGTTACATCCGTGAAACCGTGAGTTAGATCTTGTTCTGAGATGCAGACAGGCCTTGGGATATGTTTCTATCTGTTTTGTGTTTTTTTGGGGGGATTATACGACATGCATTTTAATTTTATCGTCGTACCTCAAACTCAACCTACATGTCGTTTATGTGGCTCTCACACCCTAATAAGTGGGGCTAAGCTGTGTGGAGTGGAGTGCATATCAATAGAAATCTTGACTATAGCAAGTAAAGTCAACCCACCATTCTTCTCCCCTAGCTACCTTTGACTTCCAATGGCAACAAACAACTGGAGCTTTCGGTTCACCATCATTGCTGGATTCACTGCACATCCACATTCATCCCCACAGACACAAGTGCCAATTTCCTCTTACTCTTTTTGTTACTTTCAACAGTCGAATCGCCAATAAACATCTATTGACACCCCCAGAACTGATTTATAAAGCCTTCACGATTAACAGTAAATTACAATGTTTAAAGGGCAAAACGAAAGGCTTTATATATACTACCAAGGAAACTTCCAAATATTTACGGTGCTCTCATCTAACAAGTGTCATACACGTTAATTTTGGTTCCAATACACGTTTTAGGCACCGAAAGAGTTGATAGGGTTATTTACTTGGCCTTTTCTTAATTTTTATGACAAGTGGGGTTTATCCCTGGGGGATCAGCAGATTTCAGTGTCAACAAGAACGCCATGTGACCATAATAGTTTTGGGAGGTCAATTGGGCGTCACCAATTTCTGCCCGACGATCACTCTAGACCCGCAAAACCCGTTTCATGGTCCAAGTTTATTTCTACCCCAGCAAAACACATGGGATGGGAATCATGGGGATTTTGACAAGCAGGGAGGGCCATGAGGTCACTGCTTATAATCATAACGTATATTCAGAAATAAATGCCCTCTCACTCACCTTCCAAGTAACTCTGAACTAAGAAAAAAGTACTTGGTACTGGATGCCCCCATGGTTCGACCCAAGTTTTTTTTTGGCAGGCTGGCATGTGAGGGCAGAATTTCCTTAAGTGCAAAGCATTTGGGTTTGGTGCCCAGATTCACTAATTAGGTATTACAAATCCTGAGATAGATTTTGTACTGGTAGTGTGGCCCTGCATCCAGTGGAGGTTGGGACTACGATCCCTTCATAATTGCATGTCTGGGATCTTAGCCCCATTGTACACATACATAAGGACTTGCATAAAAATGAAGAAAGGGAACTTCTAGCAAAAATCAAATTGACTTTTTTTTATATACTAGTCGACCAAGATGAAGATGAAACTCGAATCCAAGACCTCACGGATCTTATTTTTTACACATGAATACCACGGAGGTACAAGCTCATCGGTAAATCAAATTGACCTTACAAAGAGTCAGAAGAAAAATCAAACTAATTATAGGAAGCTAAATGGAAAGTATGCCTCCATAGAAAAGTCACTGGAGCTGATCTGAAAGGGAATATCTACAACCTAAACTCATGATTCTTCATTTTACGCTATCATCATGCCATCAATGTCATGTTATTGACACTTAGACACATATGGAAAGTACCACCCCAAAACGCAGCTCAAAACTGTGAAAGTGAGGGGTCGGCAATTAACATCTTATGCTATAATGAAAGAGCACCAGGTAGACAATCACAGCTGCCTACTGCCAAGTCCACCTTCCCCTATTAATTACCCTTCATAAACAAGACTTCGATAGCATTAAACAAACCGCGCCACAACGTGCGCTACCATACCGTACGCTCTGGAAGATACTAAGAGTACACAAATAACAATTACAAGAAAAAAACAAACCCACACAGACCCTCTTCTTCTTCACTTCACTTCCCTTCCTCAACCTCTGCCACTATCAATAGTCATCATCAACCTCACAACAGCACCACATTGTGATCCTCAACAAAAACAGGCTAGTAAACCACAACAATGTCATCTGAAAAACTCTCCAAGACAGACTCAGAGGTAAGCAGCCTGACCCCATCATCACCCGCAAGGTCGTCCCCTCCCCGCCGCCCAGTGTACTATGTGCAGAGCCCTTCAAGAGATTCCCACGATGGAGAAAAGACCACAAACTCATTCCACTCCACTCCGGTGCTTAGTCCTATGGGCTCACCTCCTCACTCTCATTCCAACTCTTCCTTGGGGCCTCACTCCCGAGAGTCCGCTTCCACTCGCTTCTCTGCATCTACCAAGCCGCAAAAGAGTCACAAGAGTGATCGGAAAGGCCGCAAGCCCTGGAAGGCATTCGATGCTATCGAGGAAGAGGGACTTCTTGACGGTGATACCAGACCTAATGGCATGTCTCGCCGGTGCTATTTTCTTGCATTTGTTGTTGGGTTCTGTTTGCTCTTCACTATATTCTCTTTGATTCTTTGGGGTGCGAGTAAGCCTCAAAAACCTACCATCATCATGAAGGTATGATCTGCTGCACACTAGTCTAGTACTTTTCCTCATTACAAATGTTGTTTAAACTTGAGTGTAAGTTAAACTATGACTGTGTAATTTGTTCTGATAGAGCATACTCTTCGACCAATTTGTGGTCCAAGCGGGAGCTGATTTCTCAGGAGTGGCCACAGAAATGGTGTCAATGAATTGCTCCGTGAAACTCACATTTCGCAACACTGCCACATTCTTTGGGGTCCATGTCACATCAACACCTCTAGATCTGTCTTACTCTCAACTCACAGTAGCCACCGGCACGGTAAGACATTCTAATCACCTCCCCTTAATTATTAATAAATACGTACTACCCTTTAATATTGCTCTCTTAAATCCTTCTTTGACTCAATTAGCTCTTGCTTCTGTATTGTGTGTGTCACCCTGATCTGTAATTAATATTTTTGATCAACGCAGATGAATAAGTTCTATCAATCAAGAAAGAGCAAAAGATCGCTAACAGTAATGGTCAAGGGCAGTAAAATTCCATTGTATGGTGGAGGAGCTAGCTTGGGCAGTTTAAATGGAGCGCCCATTCAACCAGTGCCATTGACACTAAACTTTGTGGTCCGATCAAGAGCTTATGTTTTGGGGAAGCTAGTGAAGCCAAAATTCTACAAGAGGATCCAGTGCTCAGTAGTCATGGATCCTAAAAAAATGAATGTGCCAATTTCGCTGAAGAACAAGTGCACTTATGAGTAAATACATATTCAGACTGAGAGTAAATCACATGACTTTATCTCGCGGATCGAGAGTTGAAGCAGTAGGGAGCTGTACATTTTTATTTTTTTTTGGTGGTCACTTGGATATTTATTTTTGGTGCTAGGTATGGTTAATTCGAGGCCAATAGGGGGAAACAGAGCACTGGTTAAGGCAGTTCTGATTTATATGGTCAGAAATTGCGTGGACCAAAGCATCAGAAAACAGAAAACTCCAGCATTCACAGGATTCGTCGGTGGATGATCTTTTTATAGTATTATATTTTTTTCCTTATTGTCAGTTTTGGCTAGAGAGGAGGTATCAAGGGAGCGTCGAGTTCTATAGTAAGAGATACTATTAAATAAATTCACATGCGAAATCCATAGTTTGCCTCCGACCCTTAAACATTACTGTTTTGAGCCTTTTTAGTTTTGACATAATAATGTCATGCTTTGGATTTCACAAGTCTTACCGGGTGTGCTAAATTTTCTTTCGTTAGTCGTAATCAGAGCACCGACTGCAAATTTAAGCGTGGATAATGGAATCCTCTAAGATGAGGTAATGGAAAAAATTGAAGTTGGAAATATCGATCGAGGTGTTGGTACTCCTTTGGTTCCCATCTGGGATCCGGAGCTTTGCCCCGACTAATCGCGGGGTCGACCCGCGCCGTGGGCCTGGGTATGGTGGGTGAGCCTCTCAATAGGGATTTTCTGCGTACACGAGGACTCGAACTCGAGACCTCGCTTAAGCGGAACCAAGCCGCTTACCACTTAGACCACCCCACATTGGTTTTTTTGTTTTTTTCTTAGAATTCTTTTGACCTTTTTTGTGTGTGTGAATTAGCGAGCATTATATTACTTTTAACTAACCAACTCCTAATTTTCTCAAATTTTTCCATTCCAATATAAAACCTTGGATTAATTGGTTGTGTGCAAAGAATGCTTCCCGGGGGTGATCATAAGTTCATAACTATTGAAAATTTCCGGTCTGGATGCTCATTTCCGCTTGAAACTTATTATTTCAGTCAATACCTTCGATTTGATGCTGGATATGAAGCAATCCCAATGGAGCGATTTGATGGGCCTTACACAAAGATTTCCATGTAAAACTGGGCCCACTAAAGATTGTCGAATCCCAGTTAGGATCCCTCACGATGAGCCCGAATGGAAGGTCCAAATTATTTATAAAGAGAGTTTCTAACATTTTTTTTTTTCACTCCTGTTTTGATTTATAAAGATTGTTTTTACTTTTAACAATTTTGTTCATGGTTTGAATAGAAAATTAGTTGTTAATTAAAACGAGTAGAATTCAAGTAGTTGCAGATGCCTGATGCCATTAGTATGGCTAGAATAGAAAGAGCATATTCCGGGTTTATTTGTGAGATATACCCTTCGTCAACAAGTTCTTTTTTTCTGGGTCAAACTTCGTCAAGAAGTTGGGAAACATATGTGACCGGCCAATTAAAAGCAGCTGACCCCCAAGTCATTTTAGTGTATTTTCTTTTTTGATAACATAAATAAGTCATTTAGTTAGTTCCACTGAAGTTGCTTCTTTGGGTGGAGGAGGTTTCCTTGTGTTCGCTTCACCTACCAAACAAATTATTGGATTTGGCGCGACCAACTAATTAAACATCATCTTTCAATTAGAGACTTGTTAACAAACATCTCGCTTTCAATTAAAGGATATTGTTTATCATATTTCCTATAGGATATATTACTGGTTAACATGAGAGATGAGCATGGCATGTACGAACATGAAGCAATGAATATATACCCATTTTCAATTGTTTAAAAAAAAGATTTACAAGCATTCTGTCTGATTTGTTCTCGCTCTTGGTCCAACTGAGTAATTTTTGTAGAGTTACAAGTTCAATTGTTAAAATTGGGTTCATAAGCTGACATTTTATTGTGTGCTACAATGGCGGTTCAAATTTGGAATTACATGTATCACATCACATGGCTAATTTATAAATCTGAAAACCAGTACTACCTAAAACCTTCTTTCAAAAAATAACATTAATACTTTAAAAATATAAAATTTTTCGACAAGAATATAATATTTAGTTAACAATGATTATTGACCCAAAAAAAAAGAAACGATTATTAGTTTGTGTAGAAAGGAGTTTAAGATACTCTAAATAAGTTCTCAAATTCAATTTTTAACTTTAGCTCAAAAACAAATATTTGTATATAAAATATTCAATGTCGAGAAGGAAAATCCCAACAATTAATCTACTAGAGAATTTGAATTAGTCGGGGTTCGTGAACTTTAGGCCGAATTGGATACCAACCAAGAGAGGAAAAAAAATGTGGCAATGGTAATCCGATTGCACATGTGACCTAGGAGATGAAGCTGGCCAACATTAAGGAATCCAGAATATTTTATCAAATGCTTCCTTACCCTTTTAGCTAGAACAACTTGCACGTGAGTAAATTTATCCAAATTGGATTACCTCCAAGGAGTGTATCAACTTAACCAAACTTCTCTGATAGGATAGGTATTTTTCTTTGAAAAAATAAAAGAAGAAAATCCGTCGGCTCAAAAAGAAAAAGGAAGAAAGAAAAGGTTGTGCTAAAACCCTACCCAAGTGCAAAATTGCCAAGTTGCATCGAAACAAAAACAAGGCAGAGAAACCTAACAATTAGATACATGAACCCGGGAGGTGACATCCACCATGTGGCGAGTGTCATGAGTATTAGTTAGAATTCGTTATGCTCTCGAAACTTTAACCAAACCAAATAACATAAGAACTTCACATGAACATGCAGCAGCGCACATCTGCAAATATCATCTTTTCCTTGGAAAAGTAAATCACAAAAAACTGTATTTTCAACCAATTCCAATAACAAAATTTGTTCTGTACACTAGGCCACTTGAGCCGCTCCAGTCACTACCCAAAAAATAAGCTGAACTAATTAGTCTGGTAATATACATACATCATCTTCTATCAGTATCTACTACCGAATCTGAATTTTGTCAGATGTGAGCTAATCTAAATATCGTCTACCCAATTGCCTGAATGATTGAATTTAATGAATGAATGAATGAATCCACCCTCCTCTGTTCCGGCTCTGCCCTTTCACCTGACAGTGACCCAACTTGCAGAGTCGGTCCAATCACAACACAAATCGCTCACCAATTCCCGGATTCTGTCCGCCGGAGAAGGCGAGTAAGCCAAAGACGAGGAATCAAACGGTGATGATGATTCAAAACCCAAATTATCGGACCACAACTCAGAATTTGGAGATGATGATTGGGTGCTTGAAACCCAGTCTGGGAAATCAAAAGGGCCTCTTGGTGAACTTGACATCATTAATTCACCATCATCAACCTTCAATGTAACAGTGTTGTCCTTGTTGATTGCGGGTTCTTGATCAAGAGAGACAAAGGGGTGATCCAAGAGCATCTCGGCCGTCCATCTCTGACTGGGATCTTTAACGAAGCATTTGGACAAGAAATCTTTACCTTGATCGGACAAGTCTTGAGGGACAACAGGCAATTCCTCGCCAACCCCAATCCGAATCAACAAGTTAAACATGTTGGCCCCTGTCTTGACATTCCAGGCGGGTTTTCCGGTGACCATCTCCAGGACAGCGCACCCAAGTGCCCAGAGATCACAGGGGGCCTCGTACTGGTTGTCGTTAACGGATTCAGGCGACATGTAAAGCGGAGTTCCCCTCACTTCCATTCTCCCAATCTCTTCTCCCGCCCTTTTGGACAACCCGAAATCTGCAATCTTGGCTTCTCCATCCTCGCACACTAGTATATTGTCGAGCTTCAAATCGCAGTGAACGAACCCTCTCGCGTGGATGTGACGAAGACCCTTGAGTATCGATCTTGTGTAGGCTTTCACCTCCGATTCTCGCATTGAGCCGCCGCACTTCTTGAGGCGGCGAGCCAGGCTGCCTCCGGCGGCGTACTCCAACAACAAATTGTAGAACCGCTCGTTCTTCTCGACGCTGTGGCCGTCCCCGAGACACTGCACGATTTGGGGGCAAGAACCCAGCTGGGACAACACCTCTTTCTCGTTCTCGAGCAGGGAAGTATCGCAGGCGCTGCAAGATTTGACGGCCATCAGAGGAGGATACTTGGAAGAGCAATCTCTTGTGGGTCTGGCTTCGCTGACGGTGGAGAAGCTACCGTAACCGAGGGAATCTCCTCGAAACCACTCCATGGGAATAGAAGACTTGTGTGTGAATTTTGGGATGAGGATTTGATTAATTTTTAGTATGGTGTGTGTGTGGGTGTGTGAAGGAGGAAAGGAGAGGACTAGAGCAAGAGCACCTTAGTTGGGGGGGGCGAGAGGAAAAAAAGGGAAGGAAGAGAACCACCTGGTGGCGCAAAGAGAGGGAGGAGGCTCCTTATATATAGTGCGTATGCGCTTTGAATATGAAATTTAATTGACACGTGATAGGCAATGATATTTGCTCATGGGTTCCATGGACTTTGATTTCCAAATCCATGTGAAATAAATTAGGATTCTGATAGGCTAGTTTTGACGCGTTCTTGACATGCTTTAGATATTTCTTTTCACTCTCTTCCATTCTGTTCTTGTTGTGTGTGTGTGTGGGCATATTAATCCAGATAGGAATAGGATTACCTTACACCCCCCTTTCTTTCTTTCTTTCTTTTATTTGTTTTTCCCCACGTCTAGATCACTAGCACCGGTGCATTCCTCGTTTTTTTGGTTACGCTGGTCTAGTTTTCCTTTTTCCACGGCCTATATAATATGATAATGTTTTTTATATATATTTCTTTTAATTATTGGATTAGATACTTAAAATAAACAATATACTTTGAACTTTAACAAAGCAACACTAAATGTAATAAATTATCAAAGGATGCCTAATGATTAGTATTCAATTCCTTTTCATTTCAGCATATTAAATTTTCCCACGCCTTTTTTTTTTTTTTTGTGGGTCTGAAATTTCCCACGCCTAGGCTGGTACAGCGGGAATCCGCAATTTATGAGCAGAGAATTGCTGCACTGTAGTAAGAAGGATATAGTAGTTTGTCCCCCGATCAACTTGGCAAGGGTTATTTACTGTAGCTAATAAAAAAAAAAGTGGGTAGTATTTCACAACGATGGAGAGGCATCCATTTTGGTTTCGTTGAATCGTTGGGGTCCAATAATCGGTTTTCAAATCATGTTATAAAAATATCTTTCACATCAGTAAAAAATCATTCAAATTGTAAGTACAAGTTGGTGCCTTCAATATAAAACCCATCAATTTTAGGTACATGACGGCAGCTTAACTAAGTCTATAATCAGATACTATACAATACTAGTGTTCATTCTAATTTTCTTCTTTAATTCCACCTGTAAGCTGGAAGTGGAGAGTCTACTTTGCATCACATTACATGGGGGGGAAAATTCAGAGAATGACCAAGAAGCACAAGTCAAAACCTGCGTTCCCATTGAAGGAAGGATTGACCCAAGTTTATCCATTACCATATACATCCACAACAATTTGCTTCCTGGAAATTACCTGAACTCTTAGAGAGAGCAGAGACCCATTGAACTTTCCTAATGTCAGCTTTTACCATCTAATTTAAACGTGGGCAAATATGAACTCTGGCTGCTTCTGTCAGATGTGTGAATGGTGCATTATTATATGTACTTATATTGTATACCCACCCATCCGGATTCCAAGTCCAAACCCACGAAGGGCTGCAAAAAAATAGTCAAAATGTATGCTTGGGAATAATAAGAATAACAAATATCTAAGTCTACAAAGTCACAGGACTACTGCTGATTGGTGGATGAAATCAACTTCTACTTGCCGATGTCTGCGTGATGGAGTATCTTAAATAACAATCACCACAGGGCCCAGGCTAGCGATCTGCTCATTTGTCACCGCCAAATCCCACCAATCAGCAAATATATGTACACAAACCAGAAAAGGAACAAAAAAAGAAAGAAAGCCACCAATAATAATGCGTAAGATGGCCAAAACCCAAAAGCAACAACCGTAAACCCAAAACAACCTTTGAGATAAAGCAAGGGCAAAGAGGGAGGGATTAATCATGCATCACATATAGCGCTAGACGAGGGGCAATCTTAGCTTGGAAGGTCGAAATCAAGCATGGCTGGCTAGTGGGTCACTTCGGATTTTACATACACCCAACTTGAACTGAATCTCATGTTGATGACCCCAAAAGAATGGCACAAAAACAAGGCTGCAGATATGGGATTTTGTGGGAGAATTGACTGTTAAATGCACGGAAGACCGTAATTGGTGGGGGCAGGCACTAACCTACAATTTGCACTGTTTTCTGGTGGTTGTGGACCGCTGGTGGTGGTGGCTGGCTAGCTAGCTAACAATAATAGTACTAGTACTACTCCCTAACTATACCTCTCTACTAATTATGCATTTTATTAATTAGCATGGTCTGTATATTTGGACCGTCCGTGGCAAAAATTTGACCGCACGCGGTCGCACCGTCGGCTCGGCTTCACCTAATTAAGGGGGGTTCTCTGTATCTGAGCTCACGTGGCCTAATCCATGAACCGACAAACCAAATCCCTCAATTTCTCCTCACTTTCCTTCCCCCAATACTGAAATTGACATAATTCCGGCGGCGATTCTGATTTTTTTTCTCTGTATACTGTTCAGTTCTGGTAGTGTACTATGTAACATATATGAAAGTAATTAAGTATCTCTACCAAAAAAAAAAGTAACTAAGATATAACTATTTAAAAAATTACCCATTGTTTTCTGACTTATGAGCGTACACAGTTACAGGAATGCTGGGGGATTGTCAAGTATTGGGCTTTGTGTGTACTACTAGTAGTGTAGCAGATGGTGAGCTATGGGGTCATGTGGCCGACACTTACGCATGTTATACGTGCATGATTCATATGCTGCAATAAACACCAAGTAACATTTCGGGTATGTAACCTCACCCTTGGATTATTTTTTTTTTTTATTTGCAACAACTGCATACCGAACGTACATATACATTTCTTGACCCAATAAGTGAAATTATTAATGAAAAAAAATGGGTATTGAAAAATATCTATCCTGTGTGTCCTTATTCAGAATTACTAATATTTTGAGAATTTTATTTAATTTGAGAAAGAAATGTGATCGACGGATCCCACAAGATTGCAAATGGGAAAGAAAACGTGATGGCCTTTGTGGTGCGAGGGATGCCAGGTAGCTAGCTACCTAGATGCAGCTGACACTCCTCACCTAATACGTTAAGCTCTCAAGTCTCAACCATCAAACCTAACACTTTCACATAATGGAAATGCAAAGGAATTTTTGAAAACGGCCAAAAATATTCCCATCTTCTCTCATGTTAGTACATATAAACTTCATTGAATGTAACTCTTACTCCACACATGCCAAAAAAAAAAAAGGCTTGAAAAATCACACATTAATTTATAATTAGGCCTGTGGTCCCGCTCGAAAAATTTGGTTCGTTTTGAAGTGATGGTAGACTTGCAGGTTCATCAATTGGTTTGCCCTTTCATCAACTAATAAAACCGGTATGAAAAAGTTGGGGGAGGGAGGACCATGCTCATGAATTGCTTTACCAAAAAACAAAAACAAAAATATACTACTGTATTTTAAAGAAAAACTACTGACTAAATGCCTATGTTCTTACTTTGTTAGTTAATGCCCGTTAGTCAAGCTTCGGTACTCGAAATTTAGTTATGCAAATTCTCTCACCATTTTTTTCTTGACCTCAAAGAAAAGCTCCCTCGACTACATACAATGAAGTACTTTAAAGTGCGATAGCTGTGGTTCAAAAGGAAAAAAATTGTGATGGCTAGCTAAATTTTGTTATAAACGTTTGTAGGAAGATATAGATAGCGTGATAAGGTTATGATTCTTATTGATGTGCACGCAACCTATTGAAAAGTCTGTGTAATTATAAAACCAGAAGCTAAAAGGCAATTGCTACCATATCCCCTTAATTTCTTACTAGTACTGCGTGTATAAGCTTGCAACTTATATTCGATCAATTAGAAAACAAAAAAGAAGAAAAATAAAGAAATGCAAACCATAGGAGGAGGCTATTAAACTCGCGTACTTTCGCAGTGTTTCATTTTCATGTGTTGTTTATTATATCTAAAAGTATTATTTCATGGCCAAATGAATATTTAGAAAGTCAAAGGTTTACATTTGTTTTGTTTTGTTTGATCACGCCTTCTCTCTTTTAGAGTTAGAATATTGTTATTACGTCTTGTTCTAAAAATTAAAATAAACATGAATTAAAATATTAATTTGCAGAAAATCAAAAAAATGGAGGAGCATAAAATATAACTTTACGGAAATAATGACAGTCCCCCAAGAGATTTAGGCCAAAAATAGGGGATGGGTCCCAACTCCCAGGTCTGAAAATCCGGCTGCAACAAAGAATAAATAACAGCAGCTTGTAAATGCCCAAGTATAGTAGTACATGATAACTTTTCTAGAAAAAAGAAGAAAAATAAATGGATCGATGATCACATCATTTGTAGTAGAACGTGACATAACATGTGATGGCTAAGGTTGGCAGACCATAAACGTGAGATCTCTCTCCACTGTGAGTCCACTGATTATGTAATGAATGTCACGGAGTTGAGTTGATAGACCCACACAGTCCACCACACACACACAAACACACAAGTTGAGTTATGTGAAGGCCGCTTAGCCTCGTTATTGAATAAATAAGAAAAGGAAAAAACACACCAAGTTGCGTTTTCTTTGCCTTATTTAGAAATGGAAACACCCTATCCTTATCATGCAGCAGCAGGGAAGGCGGGGATCTGTACCCTGCAGCCTACCTTTTATTATTATTGTACAGTCAAAAAATAAAAGTCATAAAACCCGATGGGTTAGATCAACTAGTTGGAGTTGTTCTAGCTTAATCAAGGGATCTCGAGTTCTAGTCTTGGAAATGGAGCACTCTAAGGACTAATGGTGTCAACCTTTATGGTTCCAATCATGCCATGAGCTGGACTAGTCTGGATCCATTGTTATTTCTTAAAGGTGAGTTGGCCTAGGACACCAGTGCGAAAGCAAAAAAAAAAATCATTAATACCTGCATATGTTGATTGATGTGCAGATATGGCCCGGTGGGATTTTTTTTGATTTGGATTTTTCCTTTGGCCTTTTAGTTATTATTATGGTCCTAAACACAGATCATTGAATCAGATTGCCTAATATGATCCGACAACCTCATTGGCTTACCCTGTGTGGCCAAAAACGCGAAACAAGTTTGTGCGCAATTATTTACATATATGGAAATAATCATGATTTGCTTAATTCAATAATTTAGATAATTGGAGTTAATTTCAATATTTTATATTTTCTAATTAATTTCATGTTATATATATATATATAGCCGCCAGAGTTCAGAAATTCACATGGCGCGAAATAATCCGAGATGCGCGCTAAGTTTCAGTGGTATGTCCTGTTCTCATAAATCTTAAACTTTTTGTAACCTAAATACCGAAGTAACTACTTGCCTACTTAATTAGTTAAGTACTACCATACAACACAACAAATCATCACATTGCGAGTAGAAATGCAGCATAGTGCTTTTCTTTCTTACATTAAAAAAAAAATATGAAGTTTATGGAAGATTCCCACCTAATTAAAAATATATGTTTAGCTAGCTGGAACCCTTTTTTTTTTCCCTATTTTCTTGTAGAATCTTTAAGGATTTACAGGGTTGGAACTTGGAGGACACTAAATTTTCTGGCAATAAAGGTTAGTAACAGAGAGATATAATATTGTGTGAAACTGATACAATTGTTGGTATCAGGTTATACGATTATATAGTGTGATTATGCACAGTATATGAATACTACAAAGAGTCTATGACTTGGTAGTTAACCTGATCTAGTTACAGGTGCTATCTATACAACTGGAAACAATAGGCATCCTAATCTAGATGTGGTTATGATCTGCACAATAACTGATAAACATTATCAGCAATACTGCTTACACCAATATCCCCCCTCAAGTTGAACCGGGTAGGGACCGAAGGTTCAACTTGTCACGATGAAACTGAAAACGTGTAGAAGAGAGGGCTTTGGTCAAGACATCCGCTAGTTGACCAGCACTGGAGATGAAGCGCACCTGCAGTTGATTGCGTTGGACTTGCTCACGAACAAAGTGGTAGTCTAAAGCGACATGCTTGGTTCGATTTGTCAAAACTGGATTATGACTAAGGAATGTGGCACCTATGTTGTCACACCATAGAACAGGAGTAGAATGACAAATTCCAAGCTCACGTAGCAGACCTCGAAGCCACAACAATTCTGCAGCACCATCAGCCAGTGCTTTATATTCCGCCTCTGTGGAAGACCTGGCCACCGTGCGTTGTTTACGCGAACTCCAAGAAATCAAGTTGGCACCCAAATATACCAGGAAACCAGCAGTAGAACATCGATCATCCGAATTGCCTCCCCAATCCGCATCAGTATACACATGTAATTGGGAAGTTGCGGAACGCTGAATATGCAGACCATATCGGGAAGTGGCTTTAAGATACCGAAAAATTCTCTTGACAGCAATATAGTGTTCATCCGTGG
The DNA here is from genome assembly GCA_028386065.3 of Turnera subulata. Classification (NCBI taxonomy): domain Eukaryota; kingdom Viridiplantae; phylum Streptophyta; class Magnoliopsida; order Malpighiales; family Passifloraceae; genus Turnera; species Turnera subulata. The sequence goes on along the minus strand of JAKUCV010004103.1, from coordinate 11,501 downwards.
GACAATGCATGAACTGACTGACACGTCCAACAGCAAAACTTATGTCAGGTCGAGTGATCGCTAAATATTGGAGTGATCCAACTACTTGTCGAAACAGAGTAGGATCCACCATGGGAGTGCCACCATCCTTTATTAATTTGATAGTTGTGGAGGCTGGGGTCTGAAGAGGTTTACAGTCCTCCATACCCGTCTTGCGAAGCAAGTCTTTAACATATTTTTGCTGAGTAAGAAGAAGACCCGAAGTGGTGGAATGAACCTCGATACCAAGAAAGTAACTCACTGGACCAAGATCCCGAAGAGAAAATTCTCTGCCGAGGGTGCGAATGAAAGACGCAACAAAGGCATGATCATTCCCTGTGATGAGAATATCATCCACATAAATAAGCAAATGCACCACTTTACCAGCTGACCGATAGAGAAGTAAAGAGGGATCAGAACGAGAGACAATAAACCCTTGAGTTTGAAGATAAGTGCTGAGGCGGGCATACCATGCCCGAGGTGCCTGCTTGAGACCATATAGGGACTTCTACAGCTTGCAGACAGAGGTAGGCTGATCGGCATCAACATAACCTTGAGGTTGGACCATATAAACAGCCTCTGATATCACACCATTCAAGAACGCATTCCGAACATCTAGCTGCCGAACAACCCAGCCCTGAGAAAGTGCACATGTAAGCACCAACCTAATAATTGTAGGTTTTACCACTGGGCTGAATGTCTCTGCAAAATCAATCCCCTCATGTTGATGGAACCCCTTGGCCACTAGACGAGCTTTGTAACGCTCAATGGAACCATCAGAGTGCTTCTTAATCCGGTACACCCACTTACAACCAACCAAGTTCATCCCTGAACGATAAGGCACCAGTGACCATGTGCGATTCTGAACCAAAGCTGAATTCTCCTCATCCATGGCTTGTCTCCAAACCAAATATTTGCTGACATCAGTAAAAGAGGTGGGTTCATGAGTAGGTTTGTTAGTGACGAGATTGTGATAATTGGAGGGGGAATATCTGTCAGGTTTTCTTCTAATTCGTGGCTGTTTTGGAGCACTAGGAGGGGGTGTGACATGCGTGGATGGAGCTGGTGTTGGTAAAGGTACAAAAGTAGGAGAAACAGGATCTGGGGTCGGAGAGGAATTGATAAAGGAGAGGAAAGAGGAGGTTCAGTGAAACTGGATGTCTTTGGTGTAGAAGATAAGGGCAAAGAAGGAAAGAAAACTTGCAATGGAACCGTTACCCATGTATCATATTCCTTAATGGCAGCAGGTTTTAAAGAGGTAAAGTGTTTAAATGGGAAAATATGCTCCATAAAAGTGATGTGTCGTGCAATATAAATGCGTTTAGTGGAATAATCTAAACACCTATACCCAGCATGCAGACTACTATACCCTTGAAAAACACATGGTGCGGACCGAAAATCCATTTTGTATCGGTTATATGGACGCAAGTGCGGGTAGCATAGGCTGCCAAAAACACGCAAAAATTTATAATCAGGTGGCTGTGTGAAAAGACACTGAAAAGGAGATTGATGATTCAAAATCTTAGTGGGAAGTCGATTAATTAGATAGGTGGCAGTTTCAAACGCAAAGTGCCAGTAAATGCGGGGAACAGCAGAGGCAGCAAGTAGAGCCAAACCAGTCTCGACAATATGTCGGTGTCGACGCTCAATACTGCCATTCTGCTCATGTGTTTGAGGACACATGAGCCGATGTTGAATACCACAAGTTTTAAAATAGGAATGAAGCTTCCTATACTCGCCTCCCCAATCAGATTGGAATTGTTTGATCTTAGTACCAAATTGCCGTTCAACTTGTTTTTGAAAAAGTTGGAAAATATGAAATACATCAGATTTATGCTTAAGAGGATAAAACCAAAGAAATTTGCTATAATCGTCTAGAAAAAGTACATAATAAAGATGAGAATCATGACTAGCAACAGGAGCAGGGCCCCATACATCACTGAAAATCAAATCTAAAGGAGACTTGGACCGACTCTGACGCAACGGAAGATGCTGCCGGGTAGACTTCCCCAACGGACATGCAAGACACGAATTGGAAACATGCTCTTTATTCGGTAAAACTGGTAATTGAAAAGAAGAAAGTATGCGCTGCTGAACTGCCAAGTGAGGATGACCAAGGCGTTGGTGCCACACAAGGGGCGATGCACGAACTGAAGAGACTGAAGGACTGGAAAAACAGGCTGATGGAGTAGTGGATGCAGGAGTGGGAAAAGTGTAGAGTCCATACTTACTCGGTCCGGTAATTAGAGTGTTCCGGGTAACCTGGTCCTTAACACAGAAAAAGGTTGGATGAAATTCAAAATAAACTCTATTATCCCTAGCAAATTGCTGGACAAAAAGCAAGGATTTAGTGACACCAGGCACATGAAGAACATTATGAAGATATAAAGGTTTGAAGGAGGTAGAGAAACGACTAGTACCAATGCCAGAGATAGGGAGATGATTACCATTAGCCACTTGAAGAGACTCGGCAGCATTATAATCTTCATAAGGAGACAATATGCTGGGATCAGAGGTCACATGGTGACTGGCCCCAGTGTCAGGGAACCACTGGGCAGGAGAGTAAGCGGGATGAGGCGAAACAGATTGCACCGAAGGTGATGGCGCCTGGGATCGCAAAAGCTGATTGCAAGTTTGAATAGTGTGGCCATGCTTATTACACCACTGGCAGCAGACAACAGGCCGATCAGCCTGCCAGTAGGGTCGCTGTTCCGGTGTTCGGTTGCCACCACGGCCAGAACGGCCACGACCACGATACCCAGAACGCCCCCTGCCTCTACCACGCCCACCATCACGGGGAGTGGAGTTAGATCGTTGAGCAACATGGGCAGTAGGACTGGGAGCAGAAGGAACCTCGGGTTTAAGGTCAGGAACAGCAGGAGAAGACATAGACCCAGCAGAATCAAGATGAATAGATTTGAGTGGATCACCCACCATGAACTCATGCGTTATCAACAAACTCTGAAACTCACTAAAAGGAATCGGGTCTGCCCGAGCAGTGAGAGTAGTAGCAAAAGTTTTCAATTCGGGTTGAAGACCCCGAACAATATGAATATTGAAATCCAGAACCGATAACGGCTTACCGGAAGCAGTAAGCTCATCAGAAAGACGCTTACCCCGATTCAGAAAATGCATGACAGATTCCCCAGGTTGTTGTTCGAGTTTCTGCAGCGCCATATGAATGGCCATAATCCTTGTATTATTGGTGGAAGCGAGAGAAGACTCAAGGGCCTCCCATGCCTCACGAGAAGTCTGTTTGTTGATAACAATTGGAAACACATCAATAGATAATGAAGAGTTAATGGTGCTAAGGATAGACTTATCCTGTTGTTTCCAGCGTGTATAGGCTGGGTTGGGCTGCGCAGCACCGGTATCATCCGTAACCACAGACGGAGGAGGAGAAAAAGAGCCATCAATATAGCCAATGACACCATGGCCTTCAAGGAAGGGTTCAATCTGGGCCCTTCAAAAAACATAGTTTGTCTCAGTCAGTTTGACAGAGACATAGTGATGGGCATGTTGCAATGCTTGGAACGGCTCAGACGGCAAAGCAGGAGGATCAACCTGGGAGCCAGAGCCAGAACCAGAAACCTTGGATGTTGGGGTTTTATCATCCGCCATAGGAAGATAGGAAAAAGGAAGAGCAAAGAAAAAGTTGTTGTTTGCTGTTGAGCAATGGCTCCGCTACCATAAAGGTTAGTAACAGAGAGATATAATATTGTGTGAAACTGATACAATTGTTGGTATCAGGTTATACGATTATATAGTGTGATTATGCACAATATATGAATACTACAAGGAGTCTATGACTTGATAATTAACCTGATCTAGTTACAGGTGTTATCTATACAACTGGAAACAATAGGCATCCTAATCTAGATGTGGTTATGATCTGCACAATAACTGATAAACATTATCAGCAATACTGCTTACACCAATAGGCAAAGAAAATTGTTGACTAAAATTCTTGATTTGTGGGTTATACAGGTAAGTTATGGACCTTGGCTCCTTTTAATTTATCCTTTCACCCACATGGTATAACATAAATGAGCTGTGGAACGATGGAGAAGGAATCGCATATGTGTTTGTGCCAGTATATAACTTGATCTCCAATGGATTGGCCAATATGCATGGCCTGTAAAATATTCTTTGCCCATATTTTGTGAGCTGGTCTTGCAAAGCAATGTTTTTGTAAAGAAACAACCTTTTGCCAGTTGCTACTCCCAATTGGTTCCGGACCTTTCGGTTCCTCTGACGACCAAAGCATGATCAATTTGTATATGCCACTGCCATTTGCAAAAACATATTTTCCAGTTATGGGACATTGTTGATTAAAGGAAATTATGAGGAAATTGTTTGGCTGTGTGTTCGATTTGGTAAAGTTTAGTCAAAGATACTCTTTCCCAAATAAGATAGCAGTTCGCTTCATTATTTGGCTTTGCTCTGTTGATACATTGTCATTTTCCTTTCTGTTCATATTTAAATTCCAATTAAAAAAAATCAATCAAAAAAAATCTTCCAAAAGAGTGTAGAAGGTAAAAAAAATGGGTAAATCAAATTTTTTTTTTGTACCTACTCTTATTTTAATTTTTGAACTTGTACCCGAATTTGTTGAATTTGAGTACCTATACCATTTGAAATTGATGAATTTTGGTATTCCGGCCAGGATGGGTCCCGTATTTTCCAAGCTAAAAAGAGGATGCACCATAAAACTCCAATCAAGATTAATTTTAGGTCTTCTTTCTTAATTTTGTCATTTAAATAGGCCCAAGAATGTGAATTAGCTAGGGTTAAGGCTAATCTGGCTTCTAATAAAATCAAATCTGGTTGCTTTCACAAATCAAATTAAGCCTTACTTATAGGAACACACCTTAAAACTAACGTAAAATAAATGAAGATAGAATCAAAGAGATACGTCATGAGTGATTTATAGTGAGTCCCCAAACCGAATTACATCCATTACCTAAAAGGCCCACCTTTATGATTTCAAACTCACCACTAACTAAGCTTCTTACGGGTGAAACCTCAACCTTACAACTATACACACACATATAAGATTTTCAAAGGCTCAACTGGCTAACTTATCTCAAAACCAATCCTATCGTTGAGTACCAAACAAAACTAATCATAATCTTGCTTAAGAACAAATTTAAGTACAAAAATAAACCATAGTTTGAGCTTAATTTTTGATTGTAAGAGTTTTTCAAATTGCTAGGATAAGCTCTAAGAGAGGTTTCAACCTCTTTATATAGATTCTAATGTTGGGGCACGTCCTCCATGGGTTGGAATTGACTTGGTTCTCCTCCCATCAGAGCTGTCTGTTGTATTTCTTCCAATTCTAATTATGACTCTCTTTTTAGCTCATTGATTCAAAATAAATTCCAAAATTATAATTATGTGAGGACCACCGAACCTTCTCCCAATTAGGCAGTACTCCAAACACAGTAATTGACATTTAAGTAATCAACATGTCAAAGGCTTGTTGCTGCAAAAAGTTAATGTTAATAGCTATGGACAATTACCTGCTAAGCCATTATATACTTGATCTTGAACAAAACCACATTTGGTTCTTAGTGAAACTAAATGTTGTCAACCTGCTTTAGTATTCAATCAACACAAAAGATCGCAATACATTCAAAAAGAATTTGCTAAACATCAAAGCCCAATTACACACAAAAAAACTAAATATAATTAAGATCAATACTAATTGTGCTATTAACCCTATATTTAGACTAAAAATTTATAAAAATCACCATTTCTAATAATAATAGTCTTTGGTTGTACCAACGAGGTCACCACACTATGAAATTCAATTAAATGCTACATTGAGTCTTTTTCTAGAATTTATTGCTTCTATTTACACAACAACACTAATTGGATTTTCCCGAGTTTATTCTATGCACTTATTCTTAATACTTTATTATTATATAATAGCAAATGGATTGCTTGCAATCGCTTTACTATAAGGTGATATATGTACTGTGATATATTTCTAAAAAGAAACATATAATCAAAATGCATGAATAATATATGAATATTGAAATCATAACTACTAATTAATTTCTATTAGTTGTAAAATATAACCTAAAACTAAAATATTACTTAGGTTATATTTCTGTGTACAACGTGTGAATTATCACAATGAATAATTTTAGAGTAATTTTAGTTTTAGGTTATAAATATTAATTAGGAGTATTTCTGTGTACAATGTGTGAATTATCACAATGACTTTTATAAAGGTGATGTAAGTTTTTTTTTTTTTTGAAATCGGTGATGTAAGTTTTTACATATGTTAATTTGATTAGTTTTTAATAGGAGTATCCCTACTAGATTAGGATTGGTTCTTGAGCATCAAGCTTCCTGATCAAGAATGCCATTATTACCTATAAAAAGAATAGTTAGAGTGAAAATCCTTCTCTCTCTTCCTCGCAAATCCTAAAACCCTGAAGGCATATTCGACGCTCCAATTCAATTCCATGGAGTGGGTTCGAGGAGAACCCATCGGTTACGGTAGTTCTTCCACGGTTAGCCAAGCGAGACCCACCAAGGAGTACTGTTCTAAGTACCCTCCATTGATGGCCGTCAAATCCTGCAGCGCTTGCAATACTTCTCTGCTCGAGAACGAGAAGTATGTCTTGTCCCGGTTGGGTTTTTGCCCCCAAATCATCCACTGTCTCGGGGACGACCACACCGTGGAGGAGCACAAGGAGTTCTACAATTTGCTGTTGGAGTATGCCGCTGGAGGCAGTCTCGCTCACCGACTCAAGAAGTCTGGGGGTTCAATGCGAGAAGCAGAGGTCAAAACCCACACAAGATCGATATTGAAGGGTCTTCGTCACATCCACGCGAGAGGGTTCGTTCACTGCGATTTGAAGCTCGACAATATACTATTGTGCGAGAATGGAGAAGCCAAGATTGCAGATTTCGGGTTGTCCAAAAAGGCGGGAGAAGAGGTTGGGAGAACGGAAGTGAGGGGAACTCCGCTTTACATGTCGCCTGAATCCGTGAACGACAACCAGTACGAGGCCCCCTGTGATGTCTGGGCTCTTGGGTGCGCTGTCCTGGAGATGGTCACCGGCAAACCCGCCTGGAATGTTGAGACAGGGGCCAACATGTTTAACTTGTTGGTTCGAATTGGGGTTGGCGAGGAATTGCCTGTTGTCCCTCAAGACTTGTCCGATCAAGGTAAAGATTTCCTGTCCAAGTGCTTCGTTAAAGATCCTAGTCACAGATGGACGGCCAAGATGCTTTTGGATCACCCTTTTGTCTCTCTTGATCAAGAACCCGCAATCCACGAGGACAACACTATTACATTGAAGGATGATCATGGGTTACTGCCAACTTCTCCGCGAGGCCCTTTTGATTTCCCAGACTGGGTTTCAATCATCCAATCATGTCCAAAGTCTGAATTTCGGTCTGGTAATTTGATTGTGGAATCATCACCTTCTCCGGCGGATAGAATCCGGGAATTGGTGTGCGATCAGGGTTGCAATTGGACCGATTCTGCAAGTTGGGTCACTGTCAGGTGAGTGTGACAGAGCCGGAACAGAGGAGGGGGAGCATTGAATGTTGATCGAAGCAATTTGATGTATATTTTTTTATTCTTTTTGAGCCGCATCTGCCAGTCGCAGTCTTTAGTTTTGGGTAATTGTTAACGTATACATCACTAAGATAGAGGCAGCAGAGATGCTCTCTGCAGACTAACTTTAGCTGGTTGAGTAGTTTTTGATTGGTGGCTCAAGTGGCCGAAGTGTATAGAATCATAATTTTATTAATTCAATATTAGCATGATTTCTCCAAGAAGGGTGAGATTTGTTGATTTTTTATCCATGGTCACATTGCAGTCTTTTTGGGAATATGATTGTTTCCCTATAAAGGTTTGCTATCAATCCAATTTTTGCCAACTTTTGCAGTTTTTTATGCTTGAATATTACGCAGAGCACATGCTGCGTGAATGTCACCACTTTTCTGTGGTTCATGTACTTAATTGCTTGGATGGAACGTTTTCTTAATCCAATCGGCCGTCTGTTTATGGCAAAAGGTTCACAAATTGAAGAAGACTAGGTTCAATAAAAGAGGAAAAAGTTTGGATTCATAGATCAAAAGAAGTGCACCTAAAAATGGGTAAGGATTATGTACTATATCCTAGCTAGAATATTCTCTGGATTCCTTAGTGGTCATCATGAGTTTCATTGCCCAAAATTAGGGACTCCAGCGAATTGCATATATCCTTGTTTGTTGTGGTTGTATATGGAAATTGGAAATGGAGGAAGCATTGCTTGTTGCTTGGTTAAGTATTAATACTATGCTCAGGATTTTTACCCCCCAGAAAAAAAATGTGTTAATACTTGTGCATCATTTCTTAACTTTCACCTCCATCACTTTTATGGCCAGTAACATGAAGAGAATTCCTATGCACAAGGAACGTGAGAAAACTCAGTAACAGATCATATGTTGAATTTGTGATCCTAATGCATGGTGCATGTGTGTGTATCTGTCTGGTTTACCAAAGCATGGTACCCTCTTGTTAGCCAAGAATTAATGAAATGATTTGGTTGGATCAGAAAGTAAATAATGAAGATCATATCTTTTTCCTGGTTTCATTATGGATCACACAGATCTTTCTTCTGAGGGCGATTTGCCAACCTCAATCCCTCGTGGGAATCAAAGTTATGTAGCAAATTAGCAATAGTTAGTTAGCATGGCACACATTGATGATATATTAAATTCAATGTTAGATGTCAAATAGCGACATGGATTGGAAGCGATGGCCCAAAAGCCGTGGGCCTTGTTGTTTTCTTTTTTTCTTTTTTTGTTTTTTTTCTCCATCAGAAGAGAAACGTGGCTAATTAAAAATGTCAAATGAGATTCTTGTGCGTAGTGATACCGTTATTAACTTATTATTGTCCACATCCTAATCTTGATTTGGTTTGATTTTGATCAAGGTTATCAAAACCGACCGGTTCGTCCGGTTATCCCGGTTCAACCACCTTTCTAGCACATCTCCGGTCCGCTTAAATTCCGGTTGAACCCCGGTTCAACCCGGTTTTACCCCTGTTGAACCCCGATTTAGCCCCGGTTATATTGATCTACTACCTTCGCCGGTTCGATGCCCGGTCCGGTTTTCACAACCTTGATTTTGATCTTACTTTATTTCATAATAATAACGATGTGGATGACAAAAAAGATATACTATAGATTGTCAAAAGAAAGCCTATTTGTACTCATGTTTGATAAGGCTGAAACGAATTTGATGTAGTATGCGTCATCCATGAATATCATGATGCAGCTGCAGAATTGACATCGACAATTTTTGCAGCATGCCTTTTAATTTTCCCTGTCTATTATATCGCTTTGGATATTCTTCCCTCTCATATCATAATCTAACCAAATGTCTCCACTAGGCGAATATGCCCATGTGGCGTCACTGACCCTTTAGCCCTGGAAAATAAGCATAAACAGCGACTTTCAATATGCTTTCTCTTTTCTCACACTGTCACAGCGAGTATATATGTGTGGATGGGGATGCACCTAGTCAGATTGGGTTTGCATGAGGCCAGATAGTTTCCCTTGGCATAATAGACATTAGGCAAATTCCATGGAGTCTGTGTGATTTTGTATACAATTCTTCAAATAACCAACATACCAGAATACATGAGGTGTTTGCTAACAAAAAAACTGAGACGCCCCGACTCGAATTTACCGTACACAGTAAACACGAGCCGGAACTGTGACAATCCAACCCAACATGACCCAGCATACAGTGTATACAACAAATATCCGGGCTCAACAGTCCATAATAAAAACAACAATAAAATCTCAACACGGCCCAATGGCCCAACAATAATAAAAATAGTGCACAGCGGAAGACTTAATATAACTCACTAACACTGTATGCGACACATGCAAACTATGGATCCGAGCCTGTCCAAGGGAAATGTCGCAACCTGTCTGGAATGCATCAACCTGTACCAAAAGTAACTCATCCTACGGGATGAAAGCCCGCAGGTGAGGGGTGAGTCCGAAGTGCTCACGACAATGGAAAGACGATCAGTATGCACACTATAACTACTCAAGTCAAAAACACGGGCTAAACAGCCCAACCAAAAGACTCAAATAAAATCAATTATCCAATTTTATCTTTCCGGGCCCCGTCACNGGTGAGGGGTGAGTCCGAAGTGCTCACGACAATGGAAAGACGATCAGTATGCACACTATAACTACTCAAGTCAAAAACACGGGCTAAACAGCCCAACCAAAAGACTCAAATAAAATCAATTATCCAATTTTATCTTTCCGGGCCCCGTCACGGATAAGCTAGGGTCGTACCAGGTTATCAACCTGTTCCTGGTGCCAGATCAAAAAGAACCCAGGGATAGACATCCCAAAAATAACAAACCGGGATAGACATCCCAAGCATAGACATGCTTATCACACGAACCCAGATCATGACCACCACAAAACAGTCTCTAACCATCCGGTCGTACCTCTACTTACCACGTGACAATTATATTACCATCATTAAAACAAACCGTAGGGATCGACATCCCTAACCAAAATCCCGAGGATCGACATCCTCATCACAACTCATTATTAATCCATTATTACTTAATCCAAAAGACACAGAAATTCGATACGGGGATAAACATCCCAAAAAAAAATACCAAACAAGCACCAGGATAGACATCCCGAGCCAAAACACAACATAAGCACAGCATCCAACAATGCAACAACACCAAATACAATAACCGAGTAATAAGGCACATATTGAAGGAAATCCATCCTCACCTTGGCCGATTACTCAACTTCGGAAACTATGACCGGTCCAACGCCGGCTCCTCGGGAAACTGCCCGATATCCGAACCTATACAACAAAACCATACATACACATAAATGCACATATTCGGTATGCAATGATGCCAATACTACGAAATTACCCATCCCGGTTCTTATCCGTTATTATTTCCATTTATCGAAAATATTAACCGTACGTATTTTCGAATAAAATTTCGGTACCATATTTTAATTAAAATCTCTTTCCAAAATAATTTCCATAAAATAATTATAATTTCTCAAAATAATAATTACTATAATTTTCCAGAAAAAATAATAAGCTATTTATAATTTCTAGAAAATATTTATAGTATTTATCTTTTCTAAATATATATACAATTTAATTTTCCAACACAAGATATAATTAACTTAAATTTACAAAATACATATGAAACGCCCCGACCCGTATTTACCGTACACAGTAAACACGTGCCGGAACTGTGACGACCCAACCCAACATGACTCAACGTATAGTGTGTACAACAACAACTCGGCCCCAACGGCCCAAAATAACAAACAACAATAATAATAAAACCGGCCCAATGGCCCAACAACAATAATGATATGCACAGCGGAAGACTTTAACTCACATAAACACTGTAAGCAACAACAATATGGCCCTACGGCCCAACGACAAAATAAACAGCACA
>JAKUCV010004102.1:8656-69916 GCA_028386065.3 Turnera subulata | reverse complement strand
TTTGATTTTAACTCGACAAAACAAAAGATTTGACTTTTATTTAATTATTACAATTCAGAGCAACTTTGCAATAAGAGCCCAGAAAGCAACCCAGGAAAAACTTGGGACTACAATAAAGTTAGAAGTTTTATCAAAGCATCATGTGCCTGCCACCTATATAGCTTTCAGCTGATGTGTTTGCCTGATTTTTACTCCTAACAACAGGACAATAGTTATAAATGGTGAGGTGTGATAAATTATAAGATACCTCTAAGATTTTTCTAAGGAAGGAAAAAGACTGGACAATCTGAGGCTAGATACAATGTTCATTTCTCCGGCCTAAATCCACCAGCTTGTGCACCACACACAACATGCGTGGACGTTGTTAAAAGGAATTCCTCTCGATAGACAAGCACTGAGAAAGAAACCCACCAGTAAAATTGTCTTCAAATGATGTCGTTTTCTGGTGATATTTACTTGGACCTACTCATACCCTTAACACACCAGGAAAAAATAGATTTTTAGTTCCACTCTAGCTATCACTGCACTTTTTCTCCATTAATTTCCATCATGTGTTTTTACGGTCAACTAAATTAGTTGACAAAAACCAGCTAAACGATAGTGATTTCGTTGGAATTCTTTTATAATTTTTTTGGAGAAGGTGTGAAAGTGAAGTAAAATGGCAGCAATAAGAAAGGATTAAAAAATTATTACAAACTAAAAACAGAAAGCGGCGCGGTAACCTTTATTCTACTACTTACCTTCAAGATACCGACTATGGTCCCACCATAATCGCTGAAATTATGGACCCCGCTGACAACATTTGCGGTGTTAAAGAACGTCTGAGAGTGGGCCGCCAGGAGCATGAAGAGACACATGAGCGGCACCGGCGGGCGGTGAACCAGCCCAACAACCGAGGCCCAGATCATGAAGTAGCCAACGAAGCACTGGGCCGCCCCCGCCACGTGGACCACCCAGGGCCCCGCGAACCTCCCCAACCGCCCGCGGTTGCGGTCGAGCGTGACGAAGGAGTAGAGCAGGCCGGAGAGGATGCCGGCGTTGGCGCCGATGTCCTTGAAGACGGAGACGGTGTCGAGGGTCGACTGGTCGTAGCCTTGGCTGGACTTGAGGACGGAGGAGTAGATGCCGAAGGTGTAGGATGCGCCGCTGCTGCACTGGATCCATATGCTCGCAACGGTAGCTATCCACTTCGCGCTTGGATTCTCCATGTTCTGTAACTAACTGCCTGGCTTCGGCTTCCTGGGTTTTGGTGGCTCTTTGTGTGTTGCGTGTTTTCTTCTGCTCTTTTATTCCTTTTCTCTATGTTGCAGACATTTTTGTGTTAAAGAAAGTGGTTGATTGTTTGTTGAAGTCTTGTGTAAATATATCTTTGCTGCCTGGTCCCCTGGCGGGGCAAGTATTAAAATAAGCTATTTTTGTTTCTTTTTCTGATGCGATAAAAACTCCACGTACACGCTGTAGTTTACAGGATCTAGTTACCAGTTACTAAAAAGTTACTAATTGGAGAAAAACTTCTAGCCTGTGCTTTGCACGGAACAAAATCCCACCGCAAGGTTAAACAGGGCAGGGACACGTATTGTGTTCATGGACAATAACAGAATGGCACGTGACGTGTGATACATAATCGTCATCAATCGGTAACTGACAAACTTATATTGGGTAAATTTGTCGAGGCCAATCCATCTGATATGGTGTGAGAAATTTAGGCCATGATTAAGATCACATTTAAGATAATTTTCTTTGGGTAACACACATCTTTTCTTATTATTTGTCAAGATTAACCCCGCAGTTGAAGGCAGGACCAATCTCTTACAAGACTTTGATTTATACCCATGGTCGGATACCTTAGAAGTCAATTGTGCAAGTACTTAAGTAACCTCAGCCCTTTTTCGTGTCAGCAAGCATGTAATTTATTGATTTAAACTCGGATAAAAACATCGTTACACACAGATTGATAGCTAAACCGCAGCCCTTTTTCATTGAGAGCAACTGTCGTTGATTCTTCTTTTCTCATTCCCTATCTGTTTGGGTTCATAATTTCTTGTTATTGAGGATTAATTTCTCCGCCTCACCCGATTTTAATAATCTCCTTCTACTCTTGCGAGCTCTTGTCACTCCCTGTCTTGTTGCTATGACTTGTAAGGATTTAAATTGTTGTTCTCTTTACATGTATTCGATATTCCAAAATAAAATTCAGAAGTGATCATGGGTGGCTTACAAAGTAGACTCTGTTGGAAATTACAAAGTTTGGTCAATAATTAGATGTGTGCGCTAAAAACTGAAATAACTACAATTTCTCCGTAATATTTAGTTTTACGCTAACTACTGATGCACGTAGACACTCCAGCTTCAAGACAATACGACGGAGACACGCAAGATAAGAGGCACACCTAAGAAAAGGTCCTTTAATTGCTGGGCTGTTTTCTAATTGGGCTTAGTTTCATCGAATTTGCTGGGTTGTTTTCCTCTTGGGCTTCGTTTTATTGAATTTGCTGACCTGTTTTCCAATCGGGCTTTGTTTTATCTTAACGGGCTTGTTTTCGTTTTTTCTACTTTATAATTTTTTCCTTTTATATTTATTTTGGTCAAATTTTTCAACTTTGAATAAATTATCCAACTTTTACTTGTTTTTTTTATGCTAAAACTTTTAGCTTACATTTATGCCGCATAACACGATGTAATATGATTCGAATCCCAGCACTCATGTCTTCCAAGTTCCAATAGCCCCCGTTCGGTATTTGGTATTGTGTGGAATGAATTCAATCTAGTAGGATATTTTTGTCTTTTGAACATATTTATGATTTTGTCTTAAAAAAATTATTTTGGATCCAATAATTAAACATATGTGTAAATAACAAAAATATCCTAACAAATTGAATTCATTTCACATGATACCAAACGTAAGGTACTTCCGCCAGTTACAGCATCGATGATTAGTCAACACTGCACCAAATTCATATATATCATGATGAATGGTGAAGAAGATGGATTGAGATCCTCTCCTGTAAAGTTATGTCCTGTTGGTTGAATCGTGGTCATAATTTTCAAAATCATTGGTGAGAATTTATTTTACCTTATTTAATTTTTTTAGTTTTTCTTACCTTACATATTTTAGGGCTATTGATTAAACAAATCAACGGTATTTATTTAACAAGATCTCTCCTGTTGAATACTGTACAGGAGAGAATCCAAATCCGAAGAAGATGGTTTAAGAAGTAACTTGATAGTTCACGAAACTTGAGACAACTTTCCCTTTTAACTACACAAAAGTATTAACAAAAGAATCTGGTACAAATTTCTTAATGCATTGCCTCTATTATGGTATGCGGTCATTATGGTAACTTAATTCATAATTACACGAATTACATAACCAGCCTTACTTGTCATACATTTTGGCGCACAAATTAGTAAAAGCTTCGGTTTCACTCCTGCAACTGCAACATGTCATACGAACTTTTGTATCATTTGCCTCACTTCTTCAATTACAAGCCATGCCTTATGCCCTCCAATCACTTCTTCTTTCTTTTCTCCATCTTTCCACAGCTGCAGCAAGCTTCCAATTGTAATCAGAACCCAAAAGAAACTATTTTCTTGTTCATTGTAAAATTAAACAGTAGAGAGAGCAAAGAAAATTTGGATCAGGGCAATCTAACCTGAATTGTGGGCATTTTCTGGAAAAGAGAACGAAAAAAAGAAAACTGTCAAAATGAGAAAAAAGAGCACACTAATGGCATGTTTGATTGATGGACAAAATACGATGTGCAAATATATCATTCACCTAATCGAAATGGCCACAATGTTTTGTCAATAGGAAGTGCTTGGAAGATCAACAATGTGTAAAATTATCAATGACTCAGTTACTTTCTCTTCACGAATCCGGTAATATGTAGACATTAAGAAACAGAAAATAACATCATGATAATTTGCTACTACTCTACGAAGAAGGCAAAATCAAAATACGTACTGATATGCCTCCACGCTTCACCAGAGATTGCGGCACCTTGTTGACATCCACGCAGTAAAATTTGAGTCTGTTTTGGAACAAAAATACATAAAAGTGCTAAAGATTTCGACCAGACTCAGAATTTTATAACCGTTAGGGGAAATATATAAAATTATGATAACCAAATGTCAGCTTGGATATAACACAGAGGGACAGAGAGGAATTACTTGGTATCAAATTCAGCTGCCAATTTCTCCAACTTGGGTTTCAAATATATGCATTTCCTGCACCAATCAGCCATCCTACAAGAAAATTTGACAAAGAAGGGATTGGTTACTGAGGTAATCGGTGCCAGCTACCGATTTATAATTAGGAGAGAAGGACAAGGGATGCCTTACGTACCAGTCAATGATGATGGGTTGTGAGACTTCTTGAGCCTTGGCCAGAATCTGATCGAGCTGATCAGCGTCGTTGATGGGCTCCATTTCTACAGAACTTGGCCTAGTCATATCGGGCCAGAATCCTCTTACGCTCAAGTCTCTCCTGGGCATCAATTTAGAGTCTCTGTTTCTCCTACAACCAAACGAAGAGGATGAAGAAGAGCTTTTCTGCAGTAATGAGCAGCTGACACCATTCCACAGCTGCTGTCGCTGCTCTCTGGGGTATAATTCTCGGTACAAAATGTGAGAATTTTGAGTCAGCGCTGACATATCCTCTCTCACTCACTGGCGCAATATCCACTCAATTTTCTGTTATTTACTCGTCCAAGAAAGTAATGAAAGCAAGAAATCGAGAAAATACGATAATTAATCCATTAACGGATGATAGTTTCCCTTGGGTTGCGGCTTTGGGATAGAACTGTAGAAAGATATTTTTTTCTGGGGTGGGAGACTTTATAATAAAAAAGTATTTGTTTTGGTGGTTTCGAAAAGGAAAAGGGTTGGGTGAAAACTTATCCAAAATTTGGGATGGGAATGACAAGGAAGAGTACCATGCGGGGCCCAATTTGCATATGTCCGTCTACTGTGGACCCCAAAACACAATATCTACCGTGTTTAAAAAACGTTTGCGGTGAGCCGCCAGGAAAAAAATGAAATGAATAGATACACCAGCGGCACCGGCGGCCGGTGAACCAGCAATCGGACGACGAAAATCCAAATCGCGAAGTTAAGCACTGCCACGTGGGCCGCTGAAAACTCTTCCCTAACCGCCTGAGTTGGCTCCGATGTCTTTGAAAACGGAGACTATGTCGAGTGACCGGCCTTAGCCATGGCAGACCTGAAGGATGGAGGAGACGCCGGGGGTGTAGGAAGCGCCGCTCCTGCGCTGGATCCATATGCTCGCATAATGGGCTTGGAAAGTAAATTAAGGTTTTCAGAATTTTGATGTTGGGCTAGTTATCTGGGTAATCGTCCTCATGGCTACTGGACCTTGGTCCCCTGGAGGTCTGCGCTTTTTCTACCTTCCCCTTTTTTCTTTTTTTGGGTGTGATGGGCCTCACACCTAGAGAGGGCCCGGATTGGCAGTAGCCCAAACGCAATTCACTGCAGACCTGTGCTTCATGTCGTCGTCGCCAAAATGGACCGAATAGCAAATAACTAAAGAACTACATTACATTATGGCAAGCAATGTAGGCGAATTTCTTTTTATCTCGAGTTAATCATGTTTACCCCGACTTGTGACATAGACCAAATAGCAAATAGAATAACACCAAGCATTGAGATTCAACCAAAAAATATACCATTTTTTTCTTTAAAAAATTTGCCTCCACGCAGACTTCCAACAACAATGTATGGTCTGATCCATCCAAGATGGTGTGGAACCTTCCAGCATTCTGGGTCAAATGTTGGTCACATTTTTTTGAAGAAAAAATAATACCATGATGTTGTATTTTATAAATTCAAAATTTTACTATCCAACAACCATAGCGGAATTAACTATGTAACAGCCCAGGTAAAAATTCCATTTTTACCGGGACTGTTTAAGTTAATGTACAGTAATTTACCATTGATTTTTAATCTTGGGTAATTAAATTATGGTAAATTGAGTATTGGATTCCGAAATCGAGCCTGACCCCACGTTCGGGATTTTTCTGCGGATTTTACGGACCAAGTTGGGATTTTTCCGGGTCCGGGAATCTTCGGAAAAAGCCGGGATTATTCTCGAATTATCGGACCAGAAATAAGATAAGTGGGTATACCGGATATTTTCTGGTCCAGGTGGGCCACACTTCACATGCAGCATAGTAACTGCATAATTGAAGTTCAATTATTCAGCCGCTAACTCCTTATTAAGCCTGTGACTTATCAATGATTTTGCTGTCTTTAAATTATTCTTCAGTTCAGCCTTACACGCCACTACCTGCACATCATCATATTCTTCTTCAATTCTCCTCCTCTGCCCAGTTTTCCTCTGCAACCAACTTAACAACAAAAAAAAAAAAAAAAAACTTCATTCCTGCAAAATCGTTTCAACCAGAAAAGAAAAGAAAAAAAAAACAAACAAAACAAACAATAAACACACCACACCACCGCCACGTCACCACCTCTTCCCCTTCCCTCTTTTTCTTTTTCTTCCTTCTCCTCCACCACGCCGGCCAAGCCACCCCAACGACCCACGCTCCTCCTCCCCCTGCAACCTCACCATCTTCCACTCGAGTTCAGACCGACGCTGGCGCCGCCTCCACTGGGTTGTTCTCGCCGCCCGATTGCGCCCCTCACGGCCGCCCCTGCCTTTCGCCGCCGACACGACCCGCGAGACGGATCCGACACGACGCTGCAGCCGCGCCCCACCTCGACACCACCGTCCGCCACCTGCTCCCAGCCTCTCCTCGCGTCGTTGTCGTCTTTCTCGCGTCTCGCCCTGTCTCCGCCCGTGCCACTCGCGCCACCGTCGTCGGAGCTTCCAAGGTAAGGAGACCCGCTTGAAGATGGACCCGGCCCGGTTGCGTGGGACTTGACCCATTTTGCGATCGGGTCGTGGCTGGTCAGGTCTGGTTGACTTCGGGCTGGGGACATAGGACTGGGCTTGGTGCACCTGGGCTCACCCTAATGGGTTGGACTAATATATGGCCAGTCCAGATTAATAAAAAAAAGAACATATATATATATATAATTCTGGGACATAATATATATTTTGGAAAAAAATATATAATATATGGTTTGGTAAGTATGAAGTAAGAAGTTTTGAATATATATATATACATGTATGATTAGACAATTGGTAAAAATTTTCCGGAATATATATATATGGTTCTATTTGCTAAAACTTTCGTTTATAGTAAATACTTTTTGATATATGTTATGTGAACATTTTCCATACACGTGATCATTTTCTGGTAAAATATATAAATGTATATATATGGTATACTTATGGAAAGTATACATATAGTATAAAATAATATTTGAAGTAATTACTTTGACATTCTTGAGAAATTAAATAATGACTTATATCTTCCCAAAAATTACTGTCTTATGATAAATACTTTCTAGGAATGAATATATATTATGAAAATAGTTTCCTGAAAAAAATATAAAAATGTACGTGATTTTATGGTAACTAATTCTTTTAAAAAAGAATATAAGTCATAATAAATAATTATTTTTATAAAATATTTTCGGAAAGGGTATTATCAAGGTAGTAAAATACCGGAATAGTACCCGGGTATAGGAAAAAGTATAGAAGGGTATTTTTGACACTTAAAATAAATGGTGAACGATGATAATAATGGAGAAGTAATCCGGGAGAGTAACCGAGCCGAGGTTATATTTAATTTACGGTATACAGTATTAGCATAACATTTGCATACCATCTTATATGTGCATATTATTGATTGATATAGGAGTTGATAACGAGCAATTTGCTGAGGAACCGGACTTGGAACTTGCTGAGCAATTCCATAATTGATATCGGCTAAGGTGAGGATGGATAACCCTTGTTATGTTGCCTGTAATACTTTGTGTGCTTTGTTGTTCGATTGAACTGCTGAATTGCTGATTGTTGGCTGATTGACTGTTGTGGATATTATTGTTGCTTTTGGACTATGATATTGATTCTGTGGATATTATGCTGAGATTGATGTTGAACTATTGACTGTGAAAATTGAGAAAAATAAATTGGAAATGAGATTGGAATTGATTTGAGATGTTGGTATAATTGTCATGTGGAAAGTAGTGGTACGACCCGATGGTATGAAAATTAATTTTGGGATGCTATGGTCGGTTTTGGTTTGGTTGGCCCGTCATGCCTGTGGTTGGGGTATACCGAATACCCAGTGGCTCGGATATGCCAAATATCCGCGGTGGCTCGGATATGCCGAATATCCGCAGAGGCTCAGATATGCCGAATATCTGGTTGGCATGACGTCGCCTGAGGTTGGGGTATACCGAATACCCAGTGGCTCGGATATGCCAAATATCCGCAGTGGCTCGGATATGCCGAATATCCGCGGAGGCTCGGATATGCCGAATATCCGGTTGTTCTGATATGAGGATTGGTTTTTGACCTAGCATCCGGAATTAATTGATTACCAGGTACGACCCTAGCTTGTCCAGTGACGGGGGCCCGGAAGATAAAATTGGTAATAATAATTAAGCATTCTTTTGGCCTTGGTTCAGTTGTTGAGATGTGTTGTTGCTTTTCTGTGTTTGCTTTTAAGTATTACGGTTGCTTGCATATCATTGTTTATCCTTCGTCGGTGAGCACTTCGGACTCACCCCTCGCCTGCGGGGTTTCATCCCGTAGGATAAGTTGTTTCCGTAGTTCAGGTACGACGTTCGTTGGCTGCTGCTTTCTTCTCCTCCTGACTCCGGATCCATACCACCGTTGCATGTGCATAAGTCTTCCGCTGCTATTCTATTGCTTATATTGCTGTGTTGCTGATTTCCTGTGATATGTATATTACTGATACTATCTGCTGCTGCTGAGAGCACTGTGTTTGGATTGAATAATGGTCCCCGAGTGTGGGTGACAGTTGTATTGATAGTTGCTACTGTATAGTATTTGCACGTTGTACTGTCTGTTCTATCATTATGAATAGTTTCGGCACGTGTTTACTGTGTTACGGTAAATACGGGTCGGGGCGCTTCAAACTATGCTACGCATCTAGCATATCTCTTCGTACTCGTTTACCCAGAGTATAGTCTTATTGTTTTCAGTCTTAGTTTCCAAACTAACTACTAACACTCCGTTTGGTATCATGGAATTGAATTCAATTCCAAGAATTGAAATCAATTCCTTAGTTTGGTATAATTCTACTTCACTTAAAATAAGAATTGAATTCTATTTTTTATTTTTTGAGCAATATTTTGTTAATATTTCAAATCCAAGCAAAACCTATCGGATTTGGAATTCAATTCCATTGGATAAGTATTGGTATGTCTAAATGACAAAAATAATCCTATACTCTTATTTTATTTTTTTTTAGCAAAAGGACAACTTATGTAATTTTAGCAATTCAATTAGTAATTTGATTTATACCAAACATTGAAATTGAATTCAATTCCACATTATTAAAAAATATACCAAGCATGGGAATTGATTTCACAATGAATTCAAATTCTAAATTTTTAATGATTTGAATTCAATTCCAATTCCAAATTGATACCAAACGGACTGTAATAGTTAACTGGTTTAATTCTCAAGAAAATAATTAATTGATTTTTAGCTTGATAAGGGTAGCTAGGCATAAACCTGTTTAAAAGCTCGCGGGGGCTTGACCAGTGCCGCACGTATTTACAAGGCACGTTGTGAATGGAATCTTTTTTAGATGATAATATCGTTATATATAATTTATCACGTCACAAATTACAACTTCGTTGCTGTTTTTGCATTGAAATCATCCAATTGTAAATCACTAATATATTATGAGTTAACTGTGTACCGATAAGTGATAAGTTCCGAGCGATGCTATATAGTTTTTAAAAATTGTAGCGCCAAGATACACTTGTTGATTGTAATATGTTTTTTATTGGAGGAATACAAGAAATTGATGATATACAGGAGTGAAAATTTAGCAGGGAATGTTCAATGCGTTTTGTAACAAGTCTAGTTTCACTTTCATTTAATACAAGAGGAAAACTAATGACATGGGTCATGAGATGGAAGCCAACGTGGACATAAATGACTGGCAGGGCACGTGGAGACACGGGAAAGCCATGCGCAATACGGAAGATTTACTCGTGTACAAGTCGCGACACAAAAATGTTTTTTAAAAAAGTGCAATTCCAATACTTGACCGGGGCAAACTTGACCGGAAGCAAACATGACGACAACGTACGGTCTGCGTGAACGAGGTCCTTAAATTACTTATTAAACCGGCTACTGTGTGAATTGAAAGGTTCCGAATTATTCTAAAGAAAGTTCATTGCCATAATCACGTCAGTAATCTGATGGTATTGTGCTAAAAAAATTAAACTATTGGCTAATAAAATGCTCGTAACCACACTCATCTCTTTTGCGTAATCAGCACTCTCCAATCCGTGATGAGCTAATATAGGATTTAATGATTTATATTGCATTTCCAAATGGTTGGACCACCGACTATTTTGTCACGAGCTCTGGTAATTCTTTTTTAGATGACTTATGGATTGTCAATATATATATATAAACTATTTGACCAAAAAAAAAAGTACATAAAACCAGTGCTAAAAGTCGTCGGGCTGGTTCTCCAGAGAGAAAATTAGAATAGTGTGTTTCCATCTACAATTCATTGATCCATATAGCTAGCAAGATCTTCAATTCCTATAGTATAAAGCGGGGCACAAATTATTATTGATTACGTGCTTTTTCGAAACAGAGGATTACCATCCAAAACAGGAACTTATGTCTATGGGAGTGACTTGTAGGCAATAATAATCATTTATACGGTGGATATTAATTTTTTCATGATGAAATAAGGTAAGTTTTGTTTTTTTTTTTTTCCTGTGACAACGGTGACACATTGGATCAGAATGATATAGTTTGGATCACAATATAACGGTAACACAGATTGGCCCAATTGCATCGTCCCTTATTTAGTGCCACGGGAGACTGAAGAGGCAAGGGCGGGGCGCATTTTAAACAGCGCGCGCTTGGGGTTCGACAGTCAACCGCCAAAAAAGTGAAATAACAAACCAAATCTTGTCGTTTAGGCCGCGTTGGCCGTTTGGTACAACGTCTCCATCACGCTTCGTGTCAAACAATATAAAATCAAAAACCTTTCGTTTATTTTGTTTTTTTTTTTTAAAATACAGTCACCCCTCTCCCTCACAAAAAAAACCAAATCCCTTAACCCCACACCAAAAATCTCCAGCGGTTATATCCATGCCTCCCCCTCCAATGCCGACCCTTCCCTCCTCCTCTCCTCCTCTCTTTGCCGTTCATGTTGCCTTCTCCTCCGCTATTACATGGGCGGCGATTCTCCAGCATGTCCACCGGACGAGGATGACGAGCAACCCCCGCCTCCTGTGGACGCAGAAGATTCCTTCTCCAATGTCCCGCTCTCCGACGCTCCGGTCCTCCTGCTGTTTTGCTTCCACAAGGCCATGCGCGGGGAGATCGCGGAGCTTAAACGGTTGGTTGTCACTGCTTCCGAGGAGTGTGGGCCCCGGGGGGAGCTGGTAGCTGAGCTCCGCCGCCGATTCGATTTTCTCAGACTTGCTTACAAGTACCACACGGCAGCGGAAGATGAGGTCAGTTATTATTATTAGTAATGGAGTAGTATTTGTATTTTTTTTTTCTGCCAAATCCGTTTTTTCTACCTCCTTGTTTTCCTGAAGAAATAGTAGAAAGAGGACGACTAATCTTGTTTTGCTGGATAAATAATTGTATTGAACTAAGAATGATTGCAGGAGATACATTTACGTTGACTTTGTAGATGAATAACTTTGTTTGTTGTGTTATTTTCCATAATTGTTGATAGTGGAGAAATGAGATTTTAATTTTATTTTTTCCGGTTAATGCTTCTCGTTTTTTTTAATATTAGGAATTTTTCCATGTGGCAGGTTATCTTTTTTGCACTGGATGTTCGCGTAAAAAATGTTGCAGGCGCGTACTCGCTTGAACATGATAGCATAGACGACCTGTTTGACTCTGTTTTTCAGTGGTTAAATGAATTTAAGGAAGGGAAGAATGACGCTGAGCCACTTGAGGAACTTCTGTTCTGCATTAGCATCCTGCAATCCTCAATTTGCGAGCATATGTTGAAAGAAGAAAAGCAGGTGATCCACTGCTTTTCTTTTATTATACTTTCATATGGTGCTCGGGGATCTCTGTGTGGACAAATTCTGATTCACTCAGGCCTCTTGCAAGATTTTGTTCTTGCAAGTCTTTCGCTCCTTGAGGCATAACATGTAATTTGAGATTGAAAAATTTCTAGTTGATGCAGCACTTTAATCCAATATGCCGTATATTGGTCTAAATCCCACTCATGGAAATGGACAGAACATCTTGGAGTTTTCATGTGTTGATAGAAGTACCTTTTTTGCCATGTTGGAATTGTTTTGAGCATTATTACTTCCCTGGTAATACTTTAGCATGTATGTGTTTCTGGTGTGCAGATTTTTCCTTTGCTTATGCAGAAGTTCTCAGCCAGAGAACAGGCTTCCCTCGTGTGGCAGTTCATTTGCAGCGTACCCGTAATCTTGCTTGAGGATCTATTTCCATGGATGTTTTCTTTTCTTTCTCAAGAGAAACAAGTGGATGTCACGTATTGTATCAAAGAGATTGTTCCAAAAGAAGATTCTCTGCAAGAGGTAGATCCTGAACTAAAATCTCAGCTTGATATCCCATTCAAATTTTTGATTTTAGTTACCTTACTGTTGAAGGTGGTAATTTTGTGGCTTCAAAGAAACAGCAAAACATCTTCCTGGGCTTTCACCGAGAATAGAGAAGAATCCTCTGACGGACCTGAAAAAATGGATAGTGTAGCACTGTTGCAGTGTTTTGGGAAGCCTTTCCAAGAAAAGCGGCAATGGATGAAGACACACTCTGTCGAAACCGATGTCGGAAACAATAATCTAAGTGATGGTCTTCATCTTTGGCATGCTGCTATCAAGAAAGATTTGAGGGAAATGTTTGAGGGCTTGTGTAAAATAAGAAGCTCAAGTAATTCCCCTGATATAAGTTCAATAACTGTCAGGCTGAGATTTCTTGCAGATGTTGTAATTTTCTACAGGTAAATGCTAACGCTGCTGAAGTACATGTCACTGGGAACATAATAGCATAGATGAGCGGTACAACTGGAATATTTCAATGGTCTTTCTTACGGTTGAATTTCGTTAGCTTTTCATTCAATTTATTTATCTTTTTCTAACTGGATATTTTCTGGTAAACAGCAATGCATTGAAGAAATTCTTTTACCCTATGTTAAATGATTTTGGCGACCACCAGTTCTCTCCCTCCGGTGGACTGACAGCCATTGAAAGTTGTGTGGAAAGCTTACACTGCTTGCTGCATTGTAATTATGGAAATGATGTACCTTCGTGCAAAGTTGTGGATCAGCTTTGCCAAGAATTGGAGTCCTTCAACGTGGATATTAGCAAACAATTTCATTTTCAAGAAACAGAGGTACCTTTGTAAACTTGTTTCCTAATTATCATTGAGTGGTGGAAGTCTCAAAAAATATATTTGTTGACTTATTATTCCATTCTTACATCATATTTTAATTTTATCAGGTATTTCCAATTATCAGCAAATACTGCAGCCATGAGGCCCAGCAGCATCTCCTTTATGCGAGCCTTCATGTGATGCCATTGGGGCTACTGAAGTGTGTAATCACTTGGTTTGCATCACATTTGTCTAAGAATGCATCCAACTGCATTCTTCAGATCCTGATGCAGGGAGAATTTTCGGAGAATAGATCTTTCACTTCCCTCTTACTTGATTGGTTTAGCATTGGTTATTTGGGCAAAACCTCAGTCGATAGTTTTGGAGATGATCTTGAGAAAATGTTTAAAAATAGATTTTCATTTCAACCTTTGCAAATTGAGGAAGCTGTTAGATGCCCTTCCTTACGCTTGAAAATGCAGCATTCTCAAGAATTTATTCCTTTTAAAATGGAAGCAGACAATGCTAACAAGGGAAAGAAAATTTTGAATTCCTTTTCACCTTCTGGCTCCCGTATTGCCAAGTCTTATGAAGTTCCCTACTCTAGTGACATAAGTATGCACGTGCTGTTCCACAAGTCAGTAAGGGAATTGCATCCTTTTCATAAGTTATCTGGCGAAGACAGTTCCGCAGCTTCAGTTCTCAATGAACCGATTCCAGTGGACCTAATTTTTTTCTTCCACAAGGCTCTTAAGAAAGATTTGGAGTACCTAGTTTTGGCGTCAACTCAATTGGCTGAAAATGTTGGACTGGTCATGAAATTCTGTCAGCACTTTCATCTTCTGCAGTTCCGCTATCAACTGCATAGTGCTGCGGAGGATGAAATTGCCTTTCCAGCCCTGGAAGCAAAGAACAAGGTTCAAAACATTAGCCAATCCTACACGATTGATCACAAGCACGAAGTTAAACACTTCCTTGAAATTTCTCTTATCTTAGATGAGATATCTAAATTACATAATTCAGTTTCTATTGATTCAACAATGCAAGATCAGTTTATGGTGAAGCACAAACAGCTATGCAGGAAACTCCATCTCATGTGCATATCAATGCACAAGTTACTCTCTGATCATGTTCATCGTGAAGAAGTCGAGCTTTGGCCATTATTTAGAAAATGCTTCTCCAACGAGGAACAAGAAAAGATTGTAGGACGCATACTAGGGAGAATCAAAGCAGAAACTTTGCAAGATATCATACCCTGGCTGATCAGTTCCTTAACACCGGAGGAACAGCAGGCTATGATGTCCTTATGGCGTGAGGTAACAAGGCATACAATGTTTGATGAATGGTTGAGAGAATGGTGGGAAGGCTTTGGCATATCACAGGTCGAGGTGGAAGCAAATACTTCAAACATTATGGATCCACTTGAAATTATAGACAAGTATCTCTCTAAAGAAGCTCTTGACGAAGAAAGTCACAGCCTTTGCAACAAAGTCATAGAGCTTTCACGGGATGCTTGTTCCAATGGTAGTTTGGAGATGTTCCATGAGAACAACTGGAATGATATGGAAAAAGTTTGCAATGAAGATCAAACCAGTAACGAAATTCCCAAGTGTTCAAAACTCAGCAAGGGTGAAAATAAGAACCACAATGAAGGCACAGGTGCCAAAGGGAAGATAGGAAAACCTGGCCAAGGTTTTCGGTCAGATGTAAAGTCTGCAAAGCAAGAGCATGTTCTCAGAATTAGTCAAGATGATTTAGAGGCTGCAATAAGAAGAGTATCACGTGACTCATCCTTGGATCCTCAGAAGAAATCATATATAATCCAAAACCTGCTAATGAGGTTGGTATCACTTTTTTTCTTTTGCTTTACTTACCATACACTTGCTTTCATGGTCGGTACTGTACATTTATTATCATGCATTTGATGATTGTGCATTTAAACTTTCTCCAAACTGAAGAAAATATCTTCACTATAACGATGGTATGCGAACTTTATATTACTGTCAAAAATTATGGCGGCCATGCTTTGCGAGGCTTGTAACTTCTCCCATTCCCTGGGATGTTTTGAATGGCTTGTAAGTTCTTTCCACATTGAAACACCGGTTTTCTTTTGAAACCGTTTCAAGTCTATAAAGATAGCATCCAATTGGATCAATGAGTCTAAGTGCTATGGTTTGGTTGGGGCAGCTGACCATATAATGCTATCTGGTACATCATGAAATCCACTAGACACGATAAGAACTACCTCAAGAAATGCCCACAACACGCAGGAAGTAATTAGCCAAAAATCTTGAAGCAACTCATTCTTACTTGTAATTTCCCATGGCTGCAATCTATATCTCCTCCACAAACTTGGGGAAATTAATTCAAACCTGCATATTGCTTCAGTGGTTGGATTGTTCGACAGCAGATATCCCAGGAAGAAACAACCATCGCAGGTAATGCTGAAGAAGTTCCAGGTCAGCATCCATCTTATCGGGATCCTCAACAACTGACTTTTGGCTGCAAACACTACAAAAGAAATTGTAAGCTTCTCGCTGCATGTTGCAATCAGCTGTATACATGCATACGTTGCCATGATGAGGATGCTGATCATTCAACAGAAAGGTATGAATAATATATGATTCTTGTTCCACTCATGCCCTTCCCAATTTCGGCTTCCTGCTCTTCACTTTCTTTCCATTGCTTTGGTTCCTTGTGCAGGAGAGCTATCAAAAAGATGATGTGCATGAAATGTTTGGTTATTCAGCCAATAGGGCAGAAATGCTCAACTCTCTCCTGCAATAACTTGTCCATGGCAAGATACTATTGCAGGATCTGCAGATTGTTTGATGATGAAAGGTAATTCCTTTTGTCCTGCTGTAGTTGGTAACTATTCCATTAACCACAACTTTCTAGCTTCATTTTTTTTTTAGAATTAAAAAAAACTGATTTTCCCGAATCCATGAAGCATCCGAGTGATTTTCCCCCTGGAAGCCAAACCTTTCTTCCTTTCTTTATGTCAGTAGCTCCTCGTGGTTTCAATCTAACTGACAGAACATTTCAGAAAGAAAAAAAAACGTAGTATGTTTCTATCACATGATTGCAGTCATTGGATACTTCACCTATTCTGTTCTGGGTGATACGGAAGACTATAAAGTTCGGGACAACTTGTAAAACCAATATAAATCACATGCTTTATCTCTTTCAATCTTTTTTTTTTTTTTTTGCTTTGTTATTCTTATTTTGTTTTGAATTTAAAATGGCAGTCTGGATTGATATTCTACCATTCACAGAGTCAATTAAGGTCTTATTGAGGGGCCATTTCAATTTCATGAATCGTCGTGAAAATCAAGTAATGAATTATTTATATATGGTCAACCTACCATGATCGATATCTGTATAGAGCAACATATGCATGTACCAGAAAAAAACTAGGTATAACAAATCTTCAATTCTAAACTATAGCATAAAGACGTAGTTATGGGCAAACTTCAAACAATAAGCTCGCTTCCTTTTATGTGTGTATTTGGATCCTCTGTTGTAAATCATACTGATCTATAGACTTAATTTCAGTAAGTATAACAATGTTGACTTCGACTTTTGACTCCATGAAGGGATCCTCTTTAGGTCTTCATAAATTATAATTCTTTTTCTACTTAATCCGTGCTCATCATAATTCCACAGAACAATAGAGTGGAAAAAGATTAAAGATCAAATCTTCTGTGTAAAATGGACAACACTTGAACAATATTTTAGTTTCATTTAGGACAACTCTATGCTTTAACCACTGTGACACTAAGATGTTAGCAATTTGTTTACCAATTATCAAAATCTTTGCCTATTGACTAGCAAAGGCCAACCGGGAGAGCAATTATGCTCCTATTGGGGTCTTAGGTTTCTGCCATTTTCTAATGTTACTTGATTTTGTATTCTGTAAAGCTTGACTACTTTGTTTCTATGGTTTTTACTAGTGTACTCAATTGTTAGGGTCTCCTTAACCAAGTGTATGCAATGAGAAATTAATTTGATTCTAAAAAAAAAAAAAAGGCCAACCGGGAGCGGAGAACGAATGGCTCATTAATCCTACATATAAGTTTGACATGTTTGATCAGTTTTCATGGGATGATTTTAAAATGATGCAAAATCTGTGTCTACAGATATGCACTGTTAAGTCCGAATTTAATGAGTTTCTGACATGATTCAGTTTGACAGGGAAATCTACCACTGCCCTTACTGTAATCTCTGCCGAGTGGGGAAGGGATTGGGTATCGATTACTTCCATTGCATGAATTGCAATGCCTGCATGGCACGATCTCTTTCTGTCCACGTATGCAGAGAAAAATGTCTCGAGGAGAATTGCCCCATATGCCATGAATTCATATTCACCTCCAGCATCCCAGTGAAAGCCCTTCCTTGTGGCCATTTGATGCACTCAACATGTTTTCAAGTATATCTAGTTTCCATTGGCTCAGTGTTCTTCAAATTTAGATATTAATTTAAATTTCGTTGATGGTTCTTATACTGCTGCTAGGACTACACTTGCACGCACTATACCTGCCCAATCTGTAGCAAATCACTTGGAGACATGCAGGTTAGTTGCAACATATTCTCCATTGCATCCCCTATTTAAGCAGTTCTTTAACGTTTATGCTTGGTTTGAAGTTCTGTCCTTCATTTTAGTCCTGCCCTGGATCTTTGCTGCAGAGTTTATTTGTTTCTGAAACTGAAAGATTCTTGGGATGTAACTTATCTAAAGAGTTCTCATGATTTTATATCTAGCACGTTTTGCAGATTTTCTTATGAGTCGCTGTCTTTCCATAAAAGTGAAACAAAGACCACATCACAGAACTTTCTATTATGTTGAGAAACCAGTCTTATGGCTTAGTTATTGCTTTTTTAAATTGATGCATGAAATACTGTCAGTGCCATCTTAAAAGTACGCAGCGCATACTGCTTCGCATGAAAGTTTAGCTCCTAAAGTGCAATCGTGGTCAATTTCTGAAACTCCGGATTCCTTACCATGCAAAAATGGCTTGCTAGCTTAGAGTTTTGTTATTAAGAAAAATGTGGTACTTATCCGCTTGCGTTATCTTGGGTTTCTGTCATACTTTTTAGTATCTCTTTCTGGTTGGTTTCATATGTAACATAAATATGTTTTTCTTTAGTTAATGAATCTAAGCATAGTGTTTTGGGAGTTTTATTTCCTTATGTTCAACTGGCTATACTTGTGCCACATCTGTTTCTTAAATTTTATGAATTGCCTTTCCAGGTATATTTTAATATGTTGGATGCACTGTTGGCTGAAGAGAAAATTCCAGATGAATTTTCCGGCCGCACTCAGGTTTGTGATGCTTTTTCCGCCCCTTTTATTTTTGCGTGACTTGACAAAATCCTTATTCTGATTGTCTGGGAAAGGAATGGCAGGCGATACTTTGTAATGACTGTGAGAAGAAAGGAGTAGCTTCTTTCCATTGGCTCTATCACAAGTGCCCATATTGTGGTTCATACAACACCAGGCTTCTATGAGTCTAGCTTAAAAGTAAGACTCGATAACTTTTCTCTTCAAGCATTACAGTTTAAAGGATAAGTTAGATATATTTACCTATTGCACTGGATGAGAATGCTTGAATGCAAAACTCCTCAATGATTTATTTTTTAGCCCCTTGACTTGTTCTTTGGATCATCTTTATGACACGAGTACTTTTTGAAAATAGAAAAATGAAAAAAATAACATATCTGAATTATTGGCAAATAAGAAAGAGCAGTCTTACCAAAGCATTCATCAACACTGAGCTTGCTGGTTTTTTAGGTTCTACCTGATGGTGCCTTGAAAAGCAAGACATATTAAAACAGTTTGACCATCTCTTTTTTTTTTTTAATCAACCTTCACAATTATGTTACTAACTACCAGGAATTTAAAATTCATGAGCTATAGGATTTACATTTTCCTAGAAAATCATTCTGAATAGCACAACCAAGTAGGGCCTTGTGTCCCTTTCTGAAACCATCATTTTAGTTTTGCAGTTCTTATGGGATCATTAAGTATTCTTAGTGAACAGTGAGCTGGTATATTCTTGAACCATCGTAAAACTCGTCCTAAGGAAGAATTTAAGCTCTCGTCATGAAAACTCTTGGAGTCTGTGGAGGATTCTGCTCAATAATTTCTAGTCTGCCTCATCTATATTTGAACTGCAAGGCTATCTTAAAATGGTTAGCACATAAAGCAGTAAATATTGCTGAAGTCAAGGATCAAATTTATGACATATCAAAGCATTTCCTCCATGAGATATTGATCCACATGGAAAAAGAAAGTCTCGGTTATTGAAAGCAATGTCAATACATTAAGCGTATAGCTGATTATTCTAAAATAAACTGTAGATGTTGAAGTTGTACTAACTCTACGAACTAAAGCAATAAATGTACTATAAGGAAAACTTAAAACAAGAGCCTATCCTGGATTGAAATTTATATCAATTAGCGCAAAAAACTAATTTTTTTTTTTTAAAAAAAATCAAATCTTTGTACTTTTCTCCAGCTTACTGTTCAATACTGGTAAAGATGAAACATGCAGCACTCTTGCATCTATTTTGCACAAAAAGTTTAATGATCATGTTGGAAACGATGTTGCTATCATCTTAATCTAGTTCAATGATCAATTGACGCTCGTAAGACTGAAGCATGCGGCAGCACTCTTCAATTCGTTCTCTGCAACGTGTTCGATAGATTGTGTAGTGTCTTTCAGTGATTCTTCTGAGCTGCAAGATGTTTTTAATGCCATCAATATCTAGAAGCATAAAAGAATTACAAGCAAGAGCTTTTAACAGACATTTACTTGCCTAAGCTGTACTTACCATTCTAGATTATACAATCCTATAACATGTTGAAATTAGAAACTATGTTCAGAGCCAGGAAGCGACCGTAGGAAACAATAACTTCACATGGTTCAGAAGCAACTAAAGAATTAAAATCCAACCATAGTTAATAGATTTTACCTTGTTTCATAGGGCTCTTTAGTATCAATGTAAGATTGCCTGTCATCAATGGTATCAAAAAATGGATGCATCTCATCATAGTCTTGAACATCTTGTTGGACAGCTTGTGGCTGCGTGGTAACTAACTGGGACTGGATTGCCATTGCATTGGCATTATTATTTGGAGCATACGGATGCTGCTGAACCCACAGCGAATTCCCTGTCATATCGTTGGAATCCAAATAACTGGAGCTGTAACCAATATTGCTGCTAAGGGAGTAGGAGCATTGTTGCATGTAAGGTTGAGGGGGTGCCATGCCTAATTCTAATTGTGAGGGTACATCCTCAGCCAAAGCGGCAATCTGATGTTGGTGATGTTGTTGCCTGTATGCCTCAAGGTGTGCAAGAACTGCGTGAAGCTCTTCTTCAGTCTGACGAATCTGGTAATGCAGTTGGCAGATCATGCCCCAACAACCATGAACGGGAAACCTGTCACGAATATTGGCCTGACAGATAATGGAACGCATCGCTGCCTCTTTTTGTAGGGGATCGAGGTTTTCAAGTAGTTTAAGAATCTTGCTTACCCCAAATAACTTGTGAGCATTTTGGAACATCTTTGGCTGGTCGGGAGGGAAATAAGGTGCTAGGGGACACTCGGAGGTGCACTTTCTCCTTTGGTACTTGCACGACGCACAGGCTTGGCTGGTACCCCCCTTAAGCGTCATATTTCTTGCATGAAAGCTTTGAAATCATATGATAACTGTTGAATGCTGGCAAATCAGTGTTGTTTGTTCTGTTGCACAGGGACAGTAGAATGTTGATGACAACGAAAGTAAAAAAATAATGAAAATAGGTAGGAAATAGCAGAGTGAGGAGAGAGAGAGACAGGAGTGATTTTTCTTCTTCAAACTGAAATGGGTAAACATTTTGATGCTGAACAGGTCTGATATTAGCGGATTTGCTGGAAGTAGGAAGAGACTGAGTAAAAGAGAAGATTGAAGATCAAGGAGAGAGAGCGAACTTGGCGGGGGGTGTTATTTCTTTCAAGTAGTATATTACCGTTGGGGACAAATGTTGCAATAATAATAAGGGACTCCTATTTTGATGGGCCTTTTTATGGTAGAGTCATCTTGCTTTAACACTTGCCCGCCCAGTGTTAGGTGCCTTGTTTTTGCATGCAGGTTTTGCACAGGCGATTATTCCAGATTAAGATTCCTAGTCACCTCTTTTATTTCCAAAAAAAATTTGTAACATATCCTTCTCTTCACTCCAGGAGAAATTTGAAAGAGTAATCATCTTAACGAGTGTATGATATCTTCATTGTGGACACTGTGGTCCTGGAAAAAGTAAACATTTGATTATCAAGCATTATGTATACCTGTATGTTTCCCACCTCACAAGGTCATATGCATCAAGCCGTAGGGAGAAAGCCGTAGGGAGAAATTAGTCAGTCTAATCAGTCTGTCTATCAATGGTTGTACCTTTCTAATATAAAAATAAAAGTCAAATTTACACACTTTAATGTGCTTGAGCCTTAAGTACCAGTTCAACAACTTCTTACTTATCTTTTTGTTGTATCAATCCACCCATTCAACTTTACAGATAGTTTCAAATTACACCTTCTGTTTATCTCAAAAAAAAAAATTACACCTTTTGTTATGCTACTTTAGTATTAAATGCAACTTATATGGTGTCGTCTGGACACTCAAACGGGTCAATCTACCGTTGGTAGATGGTGTACTACTCATAGCAAGCATGCGCAAGTTATAGTATAGAGATTTGTTTGCTTAATCTTTCTACCACTACAATGGACTTGTTTATTGCTTATATGTTATGACTTTTAATCATGTAATTTTTCAAGTTGTTTCTTTATTAGTTGTAGCATGGACAAAGTTGGGATTAAATTGTCTGCGCTATCTAGATACATGGTCTTAGCGCATCAGATTTTAATCTCCAACAAGATGTTGAGGTTTCTTTTTCTTGTACTACTCTATTGCGTTTTCAAATACATAAGTTCAATGTTTACCGCAGAAAAAAAAAAAAAAATCCAAAGCCTAAAGAATCATGCAAGATATCCAACCCGTGACATGCAGAGATGTGGCTCAAGAAGCAACAGGACCATAGGCTCGCCATTAATACTGACATGCCTTCTGATGATCATTAAAATTGTGCAAGACCCAAGGGGCCATAATGTGATCTATACAGGACCTCCTCCGGAAAGGGGAAAAATATGAAACTATCTAAATTTCCCCGCTTATATGTGCTCCTGGACACCGGAAGCTCCTTCCCAATATTTGAATAGCATCATCATTTGTTCCTTTACATTTCACAGCCAGGCAGCCGATGATTAAGACTCTCCTTTTCAGCCAAACCCCCCATACTGGTAAAGTTCCACAAGAAAAATGGGAAAATTCCATGGACAAACCCCAGTAATCCTGACACAAACGTTTGATGCAACAAAAACTAAGCCTTAGGCTCTCCTATTAACTAATTTCAAGTGAAAAGAAAATCTCTGTTGATAGTCATTCTTTCCTAAGAATACCATTCCTTTTTCCTACAAAACCTCCTGATAACTAGACAAAAACTCTTAATTTTGTATTAGTATCAAAACTTGACGTCCTTCCAAAACCAATACTGGAAATTTTTTACTGTCAGCTGCCATGTATAACTATGAACAACACCTCACTCACCATATGTGCTCAAATGCCGAGCCATCCTGAACTTGATAGTCTATATTGCAGAAAATCTATTAGAAGTCTCACCAAGTACTTTAGTTTACAGCTTCAAAGAACAGAACCTGAGGTTGCAAATGCCCTCGTTCACACATGGTGAGAACATCAGCCCAGCCCCCAATAACCTGGAAATCAGTGCAGATTGTACACTGTAATGAAGCAATAAAATAAAATAAATAAATGTGCAAATAAATAAAGATGAAAATTTACCTTCACAGTTTTGTCATCATACATAATCCACTGTTTAGTGTCGTGACTGTAGGCAAAACAATGATAATGTTGTCCATAATAGCAAACCTGAGAATTGAAGTTGGCAAATAAGCCTTGTTATTTCACCAAAGATTAACACCTAATCCATACTCATGGTGCTATGAAATCCCTTATCCCAGAAATGCAAATCCTCAGCCACTGTTAACTTGAACAAAGAAATCTTTACTAATTTGAAAACTTTTAACATACATAAATGATATAAATATTTGGCACTCTAGTGTACATACCACTGAAACCAAACTATGCATTTTCTGCGGATCCAGACCACGGTAAAGAACACTGATGTCTATCTCTGTACTTAGGGCTGCCAAAGTTGCTGCTATATCAGCAGCATTTTCGCATGTATTCTGCCATCCCAAAACTACAACCAAAAAAATTGCATCTTTCAGAATTTTAAAGAATGGAACCAATGACTGGCAAGTAGAAACCTCTCTCGTATTCTTAATGTCACCTGTTGTAAAAACATGTGGTGGAGTTGATAGGATATGGTGAATGTAGTTAGGCTTCCCACAACCACCACTCTCAGGATCACAAGCTAACTGATGATTCATCTCAACAAAGTTTAAGAGCTCATCAAAAGAGCTTTCCGCACACATGACCTGTATGGTAGGAAAAAACCATATACACAGAATAGAAATAGACAAATTGTTACCAATGCATAACATGCAACATAGATTCAGACAACTAAAACTCCATTAAATAAAAGGTTGACCCACAAAGCATACCTTCATTGTTCGAAGAGCACTCGCATTTATATTATGAAAGAAAGAAGTGTACTTCAAATGTCTTGACTCAAGACCACAGCTGTAGCAATTCATACGCTCAAAAATGTCCATTCCAAAAAGCGAATGCACTATACAGGCACTGTTTGTACAGTCCCAAGATCCCGTGCAATTACTTTCTACTGACTCAGAATCAGAAACACTTGAACCAGAAGTAAATGCTTGATGAAGGCAGTCAAATATTACTGCCAATACTTCAGAAGCATCATTCATCTGAGCCTGCAAATTGCTAAAATCTCAGTGATATGAAAATTACAAACCTCATACTCTACAAATTTGTATAACCATAAGCAGATGAAAAGTGAGTGTGGAAGTCAAAGTCACAAGGAAACAACGAATGGTGCTCTCAAATTACCTCTTGGAAGAAACTACTATCTGGATACAAGTTGCTAAGAGCAATTCTGAGAGATGTAGGAGCAACAGCTTCTCTTCGCGTATCCGT
Organism: Turnera subulata; assembly: GCA_028386065.3. Taxonomy (NCBI): domain Eukaryota; kingdom Viridiplantae; phylum Streptophyta; class Magnoliopsida; order Malpighiales; family Passifloraceae; genus Turnera; species Turnera subulata. The sequence goes on along the minus strand of JAKUCV010004102.1, from coordinate 45,269 downwards.
AGATGCCAAGCTCATAGCATAAAATATCTCGTACAAAGCACAGACAACACACGGATCTCCTACATGAACATGCTTTGATGCTGATCTCCTCAAGAACTCATCTCGAAACCGTCTCAAATGCCACAAGGACTAAGCTTACACAAGAGAAGGTGAAGAAACATTAAAGCGAAAGCCATGTATGAATTGAATACTTCAAATGGAAATCACTGTACAAATACCTGTATAATGACATTCAGGAAGCAATTATATTCACCAACATCGTTCTTCAAACCTGTGCCAAACACATCAGTTCCATTTACATTCTCATTTGCGACTCCATTTTGGGAAACATCTCCACCACTAACTTCCATCTCTAGTGGCCTTCTCAAACTTGAGATTGAGGGCATTTTCTGATGTGCTTCAAATGCATCTGCAAATCAACAAGAAAAACAATATATAGTGTCAGATAGTTCAAAGTTATATTAAGGGTCAGGGAAATGAAAATAAAGTGCTTGCTCACTGAGGATATTATTTTACTATGTCAGAAGTTACCAGGCACAGTTAGACTGACAAATGAAAGCCACAAGTTTCCAGGTTCCATTGTACCCAATTGCATTGGAATGACATGTCAATCATTGTAAACCAAACACCAAGTTACAGTTGCAAATTGGCTAAGTAAATTACACCAGAAAGAACATTAATTAGGTCGCCTCTGTACATGAAAGAAGAAGACATTACAGGCTGTTCTTCATCATTAAGCTACCAAAGAAGAAACTCTACATCCAAAATAGCTAAGGGTGCATCATATGTGTTCTTAACTATAAGAAAAATGGAAAAGTTGTTAACAGCCAAGTGAATAATGATACTTGTCAAGAAGGTTGCTTTTAATGATTTTGAGACATTAATAGAAGTTTCCACAACACGGCCCAGGGTCCTTCAGTGAAACATTCTTCCTACAGTGCCACAAAGGCATAGTAAAGAAGCCACATGGAAATACAAGCAGGTCAGAAATACAGAGCAGTGGTCTTGCAGGATTTACAATTAGGTCCACAAATCCCCGTTAGGGAATTTCATTGCAAGCTCCAACCACAAGGTAACAATGATCCAGATACGTTTCTCCACTCAAAATGCAATGAATCAAAATAATGAATCCAATCCCTTTGCAACAAATTGCTCATATATGCACTTACAACTTACAGTCAGAATAGATTATAAGAACCAGTATTAATCGAACTTACCAAGACTTTGGCGTACAGCTTTTTTAAGGTCAGCTTGGAACCTCTCCTCATCGTCCTCCTCTGCTTTTAATTGTCCCAATGTTTTTGTTCCACAATCACCCAAATTAGGAGCAACTGGTTTCACATGCAGAGAAGCATGACAAATTAGTTTCCAACTAAGCAAAGCATCAGAAATACAAATAGCTGGAGTGCAGATAATTCATAACCAACCCTGTGGCAATGGTAGGAACTTAATGTAATAGATGCACTTAAATCATAAGAGATAAGGAAAAATAGCATCACAGCACTTTTCAGCTGACTGACAGATGATCAGGATGTGTAAGAACAGAAATTTTGCAAGAGCAGGATAGCCTGTCAATAAATTGACAACTCTTTGCCATCATAACCAAAACTTGCTGATCACCCATGTAAAAATTTAGAGAAAGGCAGAGATAACCAAAACTTTCCCGTACACAAATCTGAACAATTAATTCGTGGCCGGTTCCATATCTTACTTTTTGGCATTCACGTACAGTACATCAAGGCTTCAGATCGTTCTCTTTTAACAAGTTCTCAGTACATCACTCTCAAAGCTGATGGTAAATTTCAACAGGCAATAATAAGGTACTACCGACAGCCTTTAGATTGGAAATTCAAGTTCTAACCTGCATCCAGGACTGGTGTACAGCTTTTATTCATACTGTAATATGATATCGAAAAAGATAAATTCAAACCACCAAAAATTAAGAAAATGAAAAAATGAAAAGGCTTGTGTGTCTAATGGGCAAGCTGTGCTGTGAAAGGGGCAGGGAAAATAGAAAAGAAAGATTTGCAGTGCAGTCTGACAAATAGAGATGCAAATAAACAATTATCATGGAGCAAAGACACATACCGTTCCCAATTTCCATGTTTTCCTTTTCCGATGACACAGGTTGAGACTTTCCATTGGAATTCTTCTGCCGCCTACCTCTCCTTCCTGTTCGTCGATCAATAGGCAAAAGACCATCCTCTACAGCTCTTCCCGTAGGCAACCCTGCAAAAATAACAATGATGAGAATGACTCCAAATGTTACAGCCGTCATTCAAGAATTTTGTTTCCAAATGCGAACCTTGATTGTCTTTTGGGATATGTGTACCACCAATCATATGAGAATTAGACAGCTCGGGAGATTTGGTTGGTCCTGCAGCCAAGTTTGCAGTTGTCAGCGGCTGGGCATCTAAATTGTCTGCAAGTGGGTTCTGCTGCACCAACTGTTCCTGAAAGTTCAAGTTCGTCATTAGATAACATTCAAACGAGTTATGCTACAAATAACAGAGTCATCCAGTTAAATGTTAATAAGCATCTTCAGGGTTCACTTCAATAAGATCATTTTCAGTGGACATGGAACTAGATATCTAACAGCATCAATTTTTATATATCATGGAAACAGCTAAAAAGAAGATCCTCAAACTCATCCTCACCAACACCTCATGTACCTCATCACCACCAGATTCCAGGAAAACATCAGGCACTCCCCCGGTCAATTTATCTGGAAACGTTTGATAGGATTTCTTTTGCTGTTGCTCAGCAAGATGCTTAAGTTTAGCTTCATTCTCAATTCGTCTTTGATACTCTAGAGTTTCTTCTAGCTTTCTTTCCTCTGCCTCTAGCTGAATTTTACGTCTAAATTCTTCCTCCTCATCTTTCAAGTCCCCTCCATTCACAGAAAGAAGTACCTCATAATCTGAATTCTCACAGGCAGATGCCACTGATAAGGACCTGAGAAAGAAAATGCATCAAACATACATAAGCAACACGGTATATCCGCTACTTGCATCTTGGTTAGAAGGTGCCAAATGATGCGTGATAGAAATGAAAGCGCAGAACCACAAAGTGACATAAAGGAGTCGCACCCGCTCTCAGCAGTTTCATCGCGAAACAAGTGCTGCTCACTAGACTGCAAGGTTAGAAAACAACAGGCTGCCATCAGAAATATTAAGTATTATGTCACACTAACGTCCAGAAAAACAAGAGAACAGAGTCGAGACCTTCAAATCCTTAGTTTTCCTGTATTCCTTATTCTTTTTCTTATCTTTCGTCTTGTCCAGTGCAGTTCTTGAACTATCAGTTCGTCCTTGAGAACCCTTCTTAGAATCAAGTGCAAGTTCTGCTAAGAATGCTTCTCTTGCTGCATCAGACTTCTCTGTGGCGTCCTTCTCTGCTAGATCCTCCAAGTGTGCCTAAAAACAGAATTAGACAATTGTTTATCTTGTTCTTTCAAATATAGAGCAATTGATGCAAAAATCAGTAAATTTTCGTTATTTAAAGAAGAATAGTGAGAAACCCACAAAAATTTATAACTCATGGAATACAAACCCTCATGTACGACTTGACTAGAGGTATCAATATTGACCGATAATCATATGCAGAAACAGGTTCCAGCTTCAGTTCAAGCTGTTGCATTCCCGTCACATTCCGCATTATCCGGGCGTCAATTTTGCTGAGCTGAAAGGGAAAAAAAGTGAGTGATCAAAGTAGCAAGGATCACTGTCAACATTGTAAACTTAAAAGTCCTTTTAAAGCAATATATTTACCTCTGTTGACAATTGTTCTTTCTGTCTTTGAATCGCAACTTCTATGCAAGTTTCAACTTGATGCACATAGTCCTTGCTCCTCCAATCAGTATCTTCACCAGATTCCAGGTCACAATACTGAGAAGTCACACCACCATAAGAGTCATAACCAAATTGGTTGACATTGAGAGCTTCTGCTTCTTTTAACACATTTGATATAGCATCTAGCTCAAACCTACTACTGATACTCAGAGCATCATTTCCAATGTCACCAAGCTGGTCTCTCCTTTGCCTAAGGACAAAATCATAGCCTCTATGTTTAGAGGGTGCATCATCAGCTTCCCTCCTCTTACCTTCTTCAAGACAGAGATCCTCTACAACCTGCAAAGCTTCCTCATAGTTTAAATGCTCACATTTTCTCTCACAAAGGCTCTGCAGGTGGTAGAACTCCTTCTCCAGTGTCTGGAGAATCTCCATGCCTTGGTGTGTTTTCTCTTCTTTTGAACGAATCCACGATTGCAACTGCTCTCCGCTTGAGGGGCCTGCAAATATCCATGACAGGAAAACATCTGCATTTCCAACTGCTTGAACCTTATTAATTTGACCCATACTGGTAGAAATTCCCATGGCTGCATCATCATCAGTGCAAGAGCTAGGGACATAATCAGATGGCAGCAAGTGGTCATCTAGATACAGACAAGAAGCATCACCATTAAGAACGATCTTCTCTTTGATTTCAGGACGTTGGGTGCCACCATTTGCATCATCGAAAAGGTTAGCTTTCTCAGGATATCTGCCCAGACCACAAGAATGAGACAGCTCCTGCAGGAACTTGAGGATCTTTCTGAGTTGTGATGCTCCCAAGAAGCAAATGCACAAAGGTGTCTGGTCCATACCATGGTTCAGAAGCAGAGAACCAGAAGCAAGAGTCTGTAGCTCATCCATTGTAAATTGCATCACTTTATTAAAATGGCTTGAAGCAAGATATTTATGTCTAATTAACGCCTCAAATGCGCCATGAATTCTTTCAAGGAGCTTTGCCCGCTCTGGGTCCTCTGACAATGGCCAGTTATCAATAGAATAAGCCATCACTCCCTGATTTGCATCGCATTCTTTGCATTCAATGCCAGAATCTTTATCCACACCATTGGTCACCGCAGAGCAATCATTATAGCCATCCCTAAAACTCTCCTTGTCGGGGGAAGAATCCCATGCATCTTTGAAGCAGTCATCACACTCCTCATTATGATTATCCATATAGAAATCCTCCACAAGATCAGCGTTCTCACACTTCCCTTGATTTCCAAGCATCTTAACAGAAGAGGAGATATCCAGTGGCTTCCAAGAACAGTTAAGAATCATGTCAGTCCACACATTATCAAGACTCTGAGGCAAAATCTCCTGCATCTTGGGCAAGAGATTCCCCATATGCTCTTGTACAGTATGCTGCATATGAGACTCTGAGTCAGCAAACTTCTCATTACACCTACAGCACAACCAAAATCTCCAAATCTTGTTTTCCTCTGCAAAGCCCAACGCCTCATTCAAAACCTCACTCGCCAATCCATCCTTCCCAAAATAATTCCTCAAATCACCAACACTAATCCTTAATAGCTCCCTCTTCCTTTCCACGCTCATAGAGTTCCAATAGGAGCGCACCCAATCCTTCCTCTCTGTATTACTCCCATTCTTCCTCCCATTACTCCCGTACTTCCTCCTCTCCCCCCTCCTATCGCTGCCTCCCGAGGACACCTCCGCTCCCTTCCCTTCGCCACTCTCTCCCTCACCTCCCAACCCCGTGGCCTCCGACTTCTGCTGCAACAACCTCGCAGCAGCAACCCTAACTTCAATCTCCTTCCTCCGCTCTTCAGGAGTCTTGGTGGCTTTCTTGATCTCATTCGGCCTCCTGGCCTGCACTAACCTCACCTCCATAGGATCCTCCGCCGCTCTCCGGATGGGAATCAACCTAATCTCCTCCCCAGTCCCCAAATTCTTCATCCAAGTAGAGATTGAAGCAATGCTCGATTTCTGCTTCAAGCTCCTCAGCTCACTCTGCACGTGAGCAATCCTCGCCTCCGTGCTACTTATCTTCTGCTGGCTCTCGTCCTGCAAGCTCTCCTTCGCAGGATCGACCGGGTTCTCTATCTCCAACGCCCGGTCACACTCCCTCATCACCTCCTCGTACTCCTTCCCGTCGTTCGCCGCCTCGTAGAGCAAATTCGCGTAGAAATGAGCGAACTCGATCGAGTTCGGGGACAGCTCCGCGGCTCTCCGGGCCGAATCAATCGCGTTCTTCAAATGCCGCTGCTTCGCGTTGGGGTCGTCCATCAGCGACGCCACCTTCACGCACACCGTCCCCTGAACGCGGTGGATTAGCGCGTTGTTCGCGTGCCGCGCGCACGATTCCTTCATCAGCCGCAGCGCCTTGGTGTGGTTGCCGCGGCGGATGGCGGTTAGGGCTCGCTCGCATTCCAGCTTTATCGCGCCCCCGTCCGATTCGGGAGACGGCACGATCTTCGCCAGGCCGTTGCTCAGATGATGTCCGTTGGCGGCGGCGGCGGCGGTGATGATGCTGTTGTTCGAACTCGGCGGCGGTTCAGCTTCGTCGACAACCGCCGCCGACGGAGGCTGTTTGGAGCGGGCGGTCGGAGCGCGCTTCTTGTGCCCCATCGGTTACTGCGAGTCAGTTACAACAACCTGATTGTTGCCTCCTTTTTCACGTGCGAAAATGTGAATGCTCATACAGAGAGTGTGCTAACTGTTTAGAGAGAGACACACATAGAAGAAGCAAAAAGGAAAGAGGGATAGGACTTACTAGAAAGGGTAAAGTAGGGATTTGACTGGGTGCCGGAGGCGGTGAGTAAAGGTAGTGGAGGAGGATCGGCGGTGAAATCTAGGAGGAGGATGAAGAGAGTGGGTAAGTGAGCGTGAGCGGGTGAGTGACAGACGGGTACCTACCCATAGAAGAGGAAGGGTGAGGTTAGATGGGGAAAAGAAGTAGGTGATTACGGAGGGGTTCTTCTTATATACCCCTATAATATAATTAGGATTTAAGACTCTAATTAAAACATTTGATTAATCCAAAGGATAATCGTGTGGAGGGGTTGTTGCACTTTTTAAATTTTTTATGTATTTTTTATCAGTACATCACATTTTTTGGGTGTTGTGTGTGTGACCCTTTCGGCCTTTTGGATGTTAAGGTTTGGTTGGTGTGATGGTGGATGTAATGTTCTGTTGTTATTCCTTTTTGGTGAAGGGGGCGTATTTAGCACGATCAAAAAAATGCAGTGTTGTTTTATAGGAAATGATAAGCGTATTTACCGTTGTTAATAATGTATTGATGACTGATTGCGAAATAGAATTATCTTTTTCTTTTTGTATTTTGACTCCCGATGGAAAGAAAAAAGAATTGGTATGTCGTATGTGTCTATATTACCCTAGTCACACTTGGAAGCGAGACTATTACGTGGAAATTCCTAAAGGACAATACAAACAATGTGGGGTTGGTCTAAGTGGTAAGCGATTTGGTTCTTAAGTGAGGTCTCGGATTCGAGTCCTCGTGTATGCAGAAAATTTCTATTGGGAGACTCACCCACCATATCCAGGTGCGCGACGGCAAAGCTCCGGATTACATTTCATATTAAGGTCATACGCTTATATCATTTTAGTGTAAAAGACTAAAACGAGTTTATAAGTATTGAATTTTTTAACAAAATATATCTGTTTTAGGAGGGTTGATAAGTAATTGAGGGTATATAAGTTGTGTTTTAATAAGTCATATAATATATAATAACTTTATGCGATCAAGTTTTCGCCTGTCAAAATCAATATAAAATGCTATATTTTTATATTTAAATAGGTAATATTTTAAATATATACAAATATAATAACTTTCAACTTTCAGATAGTTGTTGAATGTTGATGTTATTGGTAATAGTTAATTAGGTTTGGATTAGTGTGTATTTTCTCCTCATATTAAAATCTTGGAATATATTGACAGAAAGTGACTTAAATTATTTAAGCCCAATATCACTAATCAAATAAGATTAAAGCTCAATATACCGTTCAAAAAAAAAAGATTTAAGCCCAATATGACACAAGATAAGCCCAGAACCTTTCCTGTTTCCAAATTTCAACACGGTGTGTTTTCAATTCTTCATACGCATGTGAAACAAGAGAAAAACTGAAATGACACGGATACATGATATGGGTAGAATGCCAAGAACCTTCTAAAGAGAAAAAATGGACAAGCGACCAACCCTTCTAATGAGAAGAATACATAATGTCATTATTTTAGATCCGTGTTTAGTTTCACGTTTAAAAATAAGTGGAGACATCCTTCATTTGACAACAACGTCCGCGTAAAGGTATTAAGAAAACAGACAGATTAGTTCCAGTAACACTACTAGACATGGAAATGCGAAAGCGTAAGCTAATGTTAGCGATTCCTTAAAGATAGCTTTTGAGTACGTGAGAATAATGGCTTCTTCGATGGTGAAAGGAAACAGAAAAAGCGAAAAGATTATGAGCACAATAACTCACTCAAAAGACAGCCAGGAAGAGGACCGAACTCTACGAGTCATCCAAAAATATATCCATCTATTTACTTATACTAAGAAACTGCTCAAAGTGTTCCACAAATAAAGCATCTACTATTAGTATTCAACTCACAGCATTTCATATAAAAAATTGTAAAGAATAAAGCAAAAGCAAACAAGAATACTCCAGCAAATCGCGGTCATCTTTGTAGGCTGCTTACAATCAGGCTTTGATGTCTTAGTTTTTTTAACTAAAGCTATAGTACTAGGTTAATTAGAATAACTAACAAGCATTCACTTACAAGAGCAATATCAGAATAGATAAACCATTCCCAGAAACGAGGGAAAATGGCTTTCTTGTACTACACTCAAATAAGAAAAAAACAAAGAAGTCTTGAGGATTATAGATCTGAGTTACAAAGCCCTTTAATCAAGTATCTGCTACCAACATCAAATTTTATGTTAAACAAAAACTAATCACCTGAATACTAACCATTGTTATGAAACATCCCACAGCTGTTCACTGTCACAACTGAGCAGCTAAACCAGATAAATCAAGCAGTATATAACTGTCCTAAAGCATACAGATGCTTGCAATTGCGCATGGTCTAAATTGATTTGCTAATCATCAAGCAAGGACGGTACTAGAACATAACTACAAAAATCTGGCAAGTGATTATGATACAACTTAAAAATAGCTACCGCAGTACTTGGACACATAAATAGCTACGCGGGTTCCGAACTTCTACCTGCCTCAACAAAATTGTGTTCCCAGTTCAGAGATTAGAGGGAGCAAAGAAGCACTGCTCACAGTAAATGCATCCGCTCCACATATGACTGGAGTAACCACCTATTTAGAGGCTCTCCACACCCAACAAAACAGCCTGAATTGCCATTTTCAGTGAAGAATGGAAAACTGAAAATATGAAGCAAATCCTGCACTGACTGCCGAACAAGCGAAGTTCCTGTCACCCGGCTCCGCCGGCCCCAGCCAGTCACTATGTCAATACGGCTGGGACAAACCCCCGAGACCAACATCTGGCGCCGAAACCAAGCTAGTGTCCTCGACAAGGCTGTCACAGCCGTACCATCAGACATAACATGAAGGTTAATAAGCCAATAGCACGAGCTTTTCTCCTTGACGGCATCTGGGTACACATTCTTCTGGGCAGCTACTTCCCACACAGAGCCAGCCTCCTCCTTGAGTCCTGATTTATGAAGAAAATCCACCACGGCATCTACAAGTCCCCTCTTGCTCTCTCTATCCTCACTGTGCATCATATCCAAGAACCTGGTCACATGCTGTCGTACATTTTGACCATCGGGTCCAGCTGATGGCATAGATTGGAGGAACAAATGTGCAGGATGGCCGGTGACGGCCATGAGCTCACCATAGCACCCCATGTCATACGGTGTCTGGGCCTCTGTACAACAACTCAGGAGTAATGTGTAAGTCTGCAATGAAGGGTTCAGGCCCAAACTCAACATGCCATGCAGCAAGTTATAAGCATCTGACAGTCGGTGCACCCTTAAAAATGCACTCAGCAGAGAATTGCAAGTGGGTACATTGGGGCGCAGGCCAGTTTGCAGCATGTTCTGATACCATTCCCAAGCCTTTTCCACATTACCAGCCTTTCCCCACAAGTCTACTAGAAGGCCATATACAGGCTCATCTGGAACCCAGTTCTTCTGTTTCATCTCAGAGAAAACGGCTTCTGCTTCATCGAGATATCCACAATGTCCAAGCACCTCCATCACTATGCTATAAGTCACTTTGTCTGGATCAAATCCAGCATTCTGCATGTCACGGTAAATCTCTAATGCACTCTGGTAGTTCCTTGCCTTGGCCTGCAAAGCAATCATGATATTGTAGGTGACTAAATTGGGAACACACCCTTGTTCAACCATCTCAGAAAATAGCTTCTGGGCTGCAGCTAAATGTCCAGCTTTCCCCAGGCAGTTAATTATCACACTGTAAGTAAATGTATCTGGAGAAAGTCCAGCAGCTTGCATCCTCTGATACATATCCATAGCAAAATCAAGATATCCAGCTTTTGCATGTATGTCAATAAGTGTGCAGTAGGTCACACGGTCTGGTTCACAGCCTGCCTTCTGCATTTGATTAAACACATCAACTGCATCATTCAGGTAGTTCGCACGTCCATAACTGTGAATAAGACGGTTATAAGTCACAACATTAGGCTGGCATCCATCTCTGACCATCTGATCAAGCAATTTGTTAATTGCAACAAATTGCTTGGCACGGCCAAGGATACCGACCATTGTTGTGTAAGTGTGGCCATCATGCTTGAAACCAGGTTGCCGTTTCAACCAATAGAAGAAACCAAGAGCAACAGTATGATCCTGAAGCTGTTTTAGGACTTGGTTAGCTTGATATGCATCCAATGGACAGTTAATATTTTCAAGAGCTTCCTCGGCAGCAGGACCCCACCTCAGCCGTCTCAATATGTGGAAAACATTTTCCACGATGGGTACACTGGTTGTAAATGGCCTACCAATTGGTGCCATTACAGCTTGTATTTTAGCATCTCTTGAGGGTTTTCTGTGACATTCAGTGAAGCCCTCCCTGATCTTATCTGAAGTATTTACACTGGATTGAAATTTTGAGATGAAATGGTTTGATTGAACTCTTGAACTTTGAGGTGCCGTCCTCCTCTTATCACATGTATCTCGAGAACCTCTGTGAGCTTCAAGTGAATTAACAGCAGCAGTACTGGAAACTCGTTTGAAGCCTCTGGCAGCAGCTGAATTCCCTTTATCCTTTGCACTGTTATAATTGAAGTTATGGTTCGAGCCCACTGGTACCTCTGCTGATGACTTGGGATAAACTTTTGAAAAGTTCTCTCTCCTGATGGTTTTAACATTTGAAGAATGTATATTGGAAATTTTCCTGGTTGAATCGACCATATAACAGGGCATGTTGGTTTGACTTCCATCTGCTGTAGGAATCTTGCAATATACCAGATCTGAAAGAAAACTAACTGCAGCAATACCTGCCTTGACAAACTGGTCCGAAATAGGAGATGAAGCATGTGCCCCATCTGTCTCACTAGCATCAATTCCGCTGGCGTAAGTAACACAATCTGCTCCAGACAAAGAACGGGGAGATATAGCATGTGGCAGGGAAGTTGGGTGTAGAACACCCCCATCCTTTCGAGAACTTGATAGTATTGCCTTATCTCTTGGAACTGAGGTCTCTGTTCTTGCTGCAGTCTTGGTTTCATAGATGGGTGACTGTTGCGCTAGTAGAACACTTTTTGCATCCACTGGAATAGAGGTCTCTGCCCGTTCAGCAGTTTTGGACAATAAGATGGATGGCTTTTGTGCAAGTAAAATGTTGTTCCTTGGCTGCTGCCTTCTCGAAACACAAGTTTCATCTTCGGAGCAAGTGCATGAACTTCCGTCGGCTGCACCACAGCGTGTTCCACTGAGAAAAAATGATCTCGCACTGCTTGAAAGGTTACTTAACTGCTTTGCCCGTATCATGATCAGAAACTACAATAAAACCTGCAACAAAAAGGTTCCCACTGAAAGAGTTACCACCATTACAACGTTTCGAACAAGAACAGACTGTACTACAGTGCTTGGATAATCATGTGCTAGCATCATTGTTATAAGGATGGCCTGCTCAAGCTACCTGAAAAGGCCATATGCCTCTAACAGCTGCTAAACAAGCAATGAGTAGAACCAAGAAAGGAAACGCAATTCCCTATTTGATGTAAATGAACAAGGAAAACAATTTGGAATTCTAACTTCCAGAAAAAGAGAAACGTCAAAATACAACTACTTAGTTACAGTAGCAAACTTCACATACAGGAACAAAAGCACTCCCAGGGCTTCACGTACAGGAACACAACCACTTGTGAGGATTCTGCTTGCATGAAACTTCACAATTGAAGTTGAATTGTTTACGGACTGCTATGGACCAGCAGATACAGGAAGTAAGTAGAGACGATGGCAGCCGAAGCACATTCTGATTACTACAGAACTGCTGCAACCTTGCCACCAGTAACGACAAGTACAATTAGGAAGGACAGGTGTATAAAACCTGTTCAAGACCACAATTTTCTTTAATTTTGCACTACAAAAGATAATCTAATTGCCTGCTACATTGTCAAGTGCAAAAGAAAAACAGAAACAGTTATTTTGCTACTCCAGAGTGATATGAATTGTCTTCACCATAGGCAAAAACGCATCCACCACTCCAATCAAACCAGGATATCATCAATGTGCATAACATACCCCCCCAATTTCAACAGGCCAACAAATCAAAGCAATCATCCGAAAGAAATAAAAGTCCTTCCAAATACTAGCAAACAAACAAAATCAGTAAAGCAGTAAACACAGAAGACCTTGAATCAACCGCAGACCATCAAGCAGCAATCAAATGTTCTTTTTGACACAAGAAAATGAAGTAAACTACGCAGGGAAGCGAAAACTTTTATTTCAATGAAGAGTAGGAACGAATTCCACAGCAAAGTACCCAACCGACCAATCTCAGATACAAATACATGACCAATCCTGGCTCAATTGCTCATCACGCAGCCTATTTCTCAGGGATTCATTCTTATGCAGTAAAAAAAAACACAAAGATCAAAACTTTACCGTCCAAAAGTTCAATCTCACGAATAGGAGCAAGAAGTAACCATATGGTGAAGACAATTCATATCGAAAAAAAGATTGCGCGTTATCGTCCTCGCCCTAAAAGCAAAACCAGAAGAAACCACAAGCCAAACAACAGCCAAAAGACGATTCACGGAAAGAGAAAAGATAAAAAAAAAAAAAAAAGAAGCAAACAACAAGAACAACTCAAACCCAGTAGAGAATGACACTAAAACGCATGAGAGCGAGACAAATGGGTTTCAACGGCAACCGAGAGTGTACCTAAAATGGTGTACAGGCTTCTGGGGTCTGTTCAACCAGAGAAAATTCGAGAATTTTAAGAGAGGGAGAGGAAGACAGGAGGAAGGCGGCTCTCCTCTCTTTGCCGTCAACTCAAACTCGTGTGTGTTGTTGTTGTGTTCCAAGCTAGTTGGGACTGTACCACATGGGGTAAACCTTTGGTTTTCACTCTTTAGCCCCAATTTTATTTTTATTTTTTAACCCTTTTTTGGTTTTCTACTTTTTGGACTTTAGACGTGGCATTTTTGCAGTGGCTTGCGCGTGAAAAAGATACTTGTACGACCCTTGTGACACAGATCTGTGTTTTTCAGTTTGGTTATTTATAGCCCTTGTTAGATTTTCTGTTCCCTTTCTTTTTGTTTATAAAATATTTTATTATTATAATTATTGCGTCCACTCCTGTAAAAGTGGGATAGGCTGTGCCCAGTTAAAAAGTTAGAGATTGAAGTCAACGCCCTAGTCCAATATTTTTGGCACTGAATACTGAATTTGTGTTTTTTAGCTGAGAAAAAAACTGAAAAGGAGATTTTATATTTCTTTTACCAAATATAGGAACAATTAAATGAATTTTTTACACGGTTCGGTTAAAATTTGGCAAGAGGGTTGGAGGACAATTTTTTCCCCTACTTTATAAAAGAAGATTAAAAAAAGTTAAGCAAAATGGTGTTTGTATCAAATAGTAAGCCTGCAATATAATACTCTTATTGAAAACGGTATAATATGCTATGAAAATAGATTATCGAGTTTACGTTATAAATTTTAATCATTTTTTGCACATAGTAAAACTGTCAGACACTCCATTGTAAAGAGCAGCAAGTTAAATTGAGTCACTTGTTAGTTTTTTTACAGGGAAAGAAATATATGGTCATTAGTGGGATAAATGTCCCCAACATTGCAACCAAAATCGGGATAAGATATTTGATTTGTCGAGAAGGACCAATAAGCTAGTGTGATGAATAAGACACGCATGAACGGCTGCTAATTACTATTTTAATGCCACTATCCCCCATTCTATTCATCAGCCATCGAAGTGGCAAAATTGATGTGAGCCAAAATAAAATCAATTGAGGCCCTTAGACTAAGCAAACATGATTAAAAGATAAAATTGGGAATTAAGAACTCGAGGATGTTAATCAATGGAGTTAAATATCACAGTAAATCAGGGGGCTATACTTTCCATGTTAAGGGAATGGTATTAGGGTTAGGAGGATACTTTTTTTAATGGTAGCACTAGAACCGCAATCTTTTGGTTTTTAATTAAAAAAAAAAACTCTTCCATGTGAATAACACGCGCCATATATTTTTCCCCACCGGCCTCTGAGATCACACCAGTAACCTCTTTTTACTTCCAGATTATATGTCAACACATGTAACATAATTTCTATTTTTTTTTTTTGAGAATAATACATGTAACAGAATTACTGCATTTCCTAAATTAAATATTTATTTAAGCGTTTCATTTCATTTACCACTAACATGATTCTTGAAGATTGTGGAGTCTACTCTGCAGAAAAGTGAAAAAGACACGAGACAAATTTTGCCCCTTGAGTTTTTTCTAAAGTTGTGGTTGAATAAGTCTCCACGCGTCTGCATCATTTTCTTCATACTTTATTTTTCAATTACACCAAAGCATCTTGTAAGCTTCCACGAACAAGAATAACTGTGGAAAAAAAAAAAAACAGAGTAAAGAATGCGGTTGTCAACTTAGAAATTTTACCTTTTTTCGCAAATATTACTCCAGCTCTGATGTTTATTGAATTCCATGATTAAACAGCCAACGGTGGAATTTTGAAATTAGAAGAGTAGATCAATCAAACAAACAAAAGAGTTCATACGACAAGGCGCACTGGAGTACTGCCTTCTGCCCCTTTCAGATGTTAAGACTTAAATGCACACTGGTCAAAAAAGTCGCATGATTATTGTTTTTTGGTTGTTTCTTTACATATTTTATATTCTTTGAAAGTCATATGTTTCTTGTTGCTCAAGCTCATCGCTTTCCGTTCCAAAGCCCTTGTTGCCACAGAGGCAGGCAACGAGAATCTACTAGCGGCGCTTGTGATGGTTTGGGGCCTAATAGTTTTGATCTTACAAAAGCTCATATGGTATCCTGCTTTTGTTTGGGCTAACCTCAATAAGCAGTGGCCTCTTCCTCCCTACATTCTACTCGATAGCCGGGCCTCAAAAAGAAACCCTATGCTTATTGGGCCGTTTGATGTTAGAGATACATTTTTAAAAAAGTAGGGGATATCGACAGATTAATGATCAACCATGGAAGGTGGGAAGCGTCGATGACTTGGAGAGAAATCGCCGTGTATGCGGCAAGTTTACTTGTTGTGAGGACACGGGTGAAAAAGTGAAACACAGACAAATTTTCCACACTTGTACTCTCTTAGATATGCAGTTGCTGCGGTGAATACTTGAGATTGTTGTTTTTTGCTCACGGCCTCTTTTTCAGTTCTCCTCAAGGTTTTGAGGTTTTTCTCTATACCATTAGTACCCTAAGCCTGCCCACTTTTAAGGGACATCAATGGTTTCAGAATTATTCAGATCAAGTATGATAGTAATTATAAAGGTTAATTAGCCTCTCACAATAAGAGTATTGCGTCCTCAAAATTCGAACTCAATATCTCTATATTAAACTAGAACAGCTCTAACGTTGATCTAAGCCATGAGGATTTTTTAGGGTGTTATACTCTCATTATTTTTTTTCATGCTATATTAAGTCATTATTTGAAGTGTATATATATATATATTTCTTTGATTAACCAGCTTAATCATGTGAATAAATACACTCACTTTCTCGTTTGGTGGAGATAATACTCTATATTTCACAGTTAATTTGCGTATGATCCCTCGCGTGATAATATTTAATTGAAGAAGGTCAAACTTTAGGAGCTAGTCCAATTAAGCTCATCCAAAGTTACTCTCAACCGAGCCAAAGTTGAACAATTATCGCATTAATGTCGTAGTTGTTAAGTGTCTCGATATAACCGAACATGATGAGTAATAAAGTGATTGCTATAAATAAGAGGAATCTTAGGGATGGGTAGATAAGAAGGGAGACCCCTGCATGCTAGTGGCTAGTTTTAGGATGGTCACTCTACCTCTCAGGAGGCTAGAAGGCATTACTAACGTTCAAAACTTCTAGCGAGAAGCATATGTGGTGGGCTTTTATTGAAAATCTTTTGCACTTTAACAAACAAAAAGGTCACAAAAAGTTTTTAAGTCCCTCTTACTTTCTGCAATTGGCGTGGGGGGATGAGCTGGGAAGTAACATAAAGCCATTTTTTTGCTTGCAACCATCCAACATCATTATGGTGGTCAGGTATGCAACAACATGACCTCTATTTTCTTCTTCTTTTTCGGTTGAAAACTTTGGCCTACTGCCCATGCCAGGGTATAAAGGTCCCTTCCTTCGAGGGAAGAGTACCCCTTATATCATTGCCTTTGGGGATGACATTCGACCCAAATTAGGCCATGTTCTTTTGTTCATTCCTTTTACATGCAGAACCCGTTGCATTGCATATCATGTTTTGTTCTTTTTGCTAGCTGAGCTTTTACCGTATAACTTTATTGAAAGCGTACGAAATGACAAAAAAATGAAAGACGGAATGAAGAAATTCCTTACAGTAGAAAAAAGATCACATTGCAATAGGAAATGCATCCTTATTCGTCACTTCTTCACTTGCCTCTCCTCTTCCAGTTTATGCTTAAATGACAAATCATGATTCGTATTATAGGATAAATTAGTTTTCCGTGAAGGGATGGAAATTGGCCTTAATGCTGTTCAAGAGGACTAATAAAGAGTTACTCCATTACTACGCAATAAAGGGAAAAACGACAAGCCGAATCACTGAAGTGCTGAGCAATGAATTATATGATTGATGTTCGATTTATACTAGTACTCTAACGTGTGTTCACACCGGATAATTTTTATTTATTGGGGGTTATTTATATAAGAAATAAATACAGAAAAACTTAAACAACAAATTAACAATTTAAGATGTCATTTTAAGAGGAATGGAGGAGAAACAATAAGAGAAGAAGACATGAAATATTAAGCATCAGAACAAAGAAAAAGAAAAAGAAAAAGGAGGAGAGAATTAATAAACACAATGGCGGCCAGATGCATTGTTTGTATGAGTGTTTTCTTATTCTTTGCTTTTAAACTTACATTAACCCTATCCTTTTAAAAAAATACATTAACTCTTTCTTTTATTAATAGATAACATGTAGTTAAAGTTTAGGAGAGAGTTTTACACAAATACTAATTCCTGGGGTGCCACATGACCTCATAGAATTATAGAGTTGGGGTGAGCTATTATATATTTATATAGATTGCTAAGGTTAGCAAGATTTACTATAGATAATGAATTGCTGTAGTGCCATTGCCGCAGGTAATTAAGGCGACAGATGCATGCTCATTAATCAATAGTCCCAACAGATACATTATATTGCACGAAGTACATATGTTGTGGATATTCACTCGATGAAATTCACGACAAAAGATGGGTAATGTAACGATTATATATGCACCAGGAGCCTTCAATTCGTCCGTGCAACGCTAACAGGAAAATAAGAAGTACAAATGAGGTATTACTAACGAATTGTGTTGATTCACTAGAGAAGGGCCGGCTTCCTTAAGCATTACCTTCAAATCTTATTGGCGCGGATGGAATATATACAGTTAATAAGATATCCATCTCAACAGATGTGGATACAAATCCGGGAGAGATTAATACTAGGTTGACCGATTACTCTTATAGCTAGTATAAGAAAAAGACTAAGGCATTACTAGCTTAGATTGTTTCCTGACGAGGTAAGATGTCCAAATTAAGCTTCTGTCCATCTTAATTATACACGCAAAATGTGTAAGGGTAGGATGCTAATCTCCCCTCTATAGAGTGCCTGCCTGCTGGCACATGAGACAATCATTTGGATTGGACACGTCATTTCGTGGTTCAAACCATAAAGTCGGTCTGATTATGAGAGGAGAGAGTCGACATGCAGGAACGTGTTATAGAAATTTATTTTTTAAAGAAATAATGAAACATGCAATAAATTTGAAACAAAAGCCTCAGAACCATGAAATAAATGTCGAGTTCTCTCATTTAAAAAATAAAAAGCATACTCTCGTTGTAAAATCGTTAAAAGAAGTATATTATGACTCTTTTCCAATTCAATATCTTCAAATATTGGTTAAGTGCTGGCCTTTTAGGATCATTATCAAATTTTGGAAGATTTTATATTTTTTTTTTTGGTTTTACGGGCTACGATTAGCAAGACGAGACATTCAGCCATAACTATTGGAATTATAAATGAATGAAGGATAAGATGGCCATTTTTTGTTTTTGGTGCAGACAAGATGGCCATCTTCAATTAATTAAAAGTTATATAACGTAATTTTTGGGCAGAATTCTCCAATGATCTGAAAGTCCTCGCTACTACTCGGCTTTAATTTATTCTAATTGACCCTTTCCTTAATCATGACGATGACTAAAGGATAGACCTGAAGTCATATAATGATGATAATAGGGGATTGTTTAGCTGCAATGACGATTCTGGGCATCGAGATTATTATTTTTAATGGCGATGACTATTTTTTTCCACGTATTATAAGATGGATTTGAACGGGCCATAGGAATGATTTTTTTTTTGGTCGGCGACCGGGAATGCGGGATGTTGTATTAATAATGATAAAGGTTACATAAAAAACAAAATGAGATGAGAGACCCAGTAGCCCCCTATCTCTTAACAAGAGGTGATTAATTACAATTGGGGGTGAGATTAACTCGACTACCCCGGGGCAAAAATCAAGGGCTAGACGTGCTACGCCGTGAGCCACCTGATTGGCTTCATGGTTAACTACTTCAAAAGATAACAAAGCGAAGTGATGTCGTATGGATTTGATCACAGTGATAGCTTCTACAAAGTCCTCGTCCCAAGGGACTTCATCCCTAAGCCATTCCATGACTTGAAACGCCTCAGACTCCACCATGATGGACCTGATAATCAATAAGACTGCCTTGAAGGGGGAACATGGATCCAAGGAACATCCAAAACCGGCTATCCATTGGCCAATGGCATCTTTATACACTCCACCACCACCTAAACTGGAGTTGCTGCAGGATGATACAACCGAAGTATTCAGTTTGAGGACTCCTGGGGAGGGGGGGACCAACTCGGGTGAGAGGTAAAAGAGTCATAACCTCGCTTGAGAGACAGCCTGGGTTGGTCTCTAGCTCTCTTGAACTCATCAACAAGATTGAAGATGAACCTTGCAGGATTCGAGATTACCTCTACATCATTCTAAAAAACCAAAAGGTTCCTCCGAGACCACAGTTTCCAACAAACCGTAGCAAACAAGAGGGACCAATCCTCAACAACTGATCTTGCGTCCAAATTCACAAGTAGCCAAGAGTTGAGAGGCAGAACAAAAAAGTCATTAGGGAGAACATCACGACTTACAGTTCGCCAAATCTCCGCTGCAAAAGAACAGTCCCTCATCACGTGAATTGCAGACTCAGTGTCACGGGTACACCGGGGGCAGGAACTTGAAACAGCAATATGTCGCGCCACGCGCATCTCATTAGTCATGATGCGCTCATGTCCCAGTTGCCAGAGAAAAAAGGATAGTCTCAATGGCCCTCTTAAACCCCAAATCCGTTTCCAAAGGCAGTTCTCGGCTGCCCAATTTGAGCTCTCAATTGATTCATAAGCAGAGGAAACTGAGAAGGTGTAATTAGGACTAGGGAGCCACAAGAGTTGATCTGTCCCTGTCATGTAACTAGGAGGCAGGGTCTTGAAAACTTGATTCATTGCGACAGGTGACAAAACAGGGGTCAAGATATCCCAGTTCCAACCGCCCTGTAAGGATGTGAAGTGATTAACAGTTTTCCCTCGTAGAAGGGGTGGAATATCCGGGTGAGTTTCAATTAGAGGTTGGTCGGACCAAAGCCTGATATTTTCCCAGAAAAGGGGATATTCACCACTTCCCAATTTCCAGCCCACCTTATTACGGAATTTTGGCCATAACTTCATAATAGCATTCCAGAGGTTGGACCCTTGCTTTTTCTTAAGATGGAGAGGCACTTTAGGTAGATTCCCGAAATATTTTTTCCTGACCACTTGCACCCATAAGCTTTGGTCCTCGTTGGTGATTCGCCATATAAGTTTCAGTAACAAGGAATCATTCAAGGAACGCATCTTTCTCAGTCCCACACCTCCACTGGCTTTGGGATTGCACAAAGTATCCCAGCAGATTAAGTGCATCTTCTTTTTATTAGGGGAGGATCCCCAAATGAACTGTCTACATAAACTAACTAGACAATCGCAGATGGAGCGAGGTAGCCATACAGTCTGCATTGTGTAAACTGGTAGGGCTGTAAGAACTGACTTAGCTAGAGTAACACGGCCTGCTAGGGAGAGTCTAGAAGCCGACCAACCATCCAGCCTCTCACGGGTCTTGTCGATCAAGTATCCAAAAGCCTTTTTACTTACCCCTTCATGTAAGATTGGAACACCAAGGTGTTTACCAAGGTCCTTGGTTTGTTGAAAGCCCAAGGCTGAGCAAATAGAAGATGCTCTTGTAGTCGGGATTTTTTTAGAAAAGAAAATGCGTGATTTCGCCTTGCTGATCTTTTGTCCAGATAGAGCACAGAAATTCTCAAAACAATCCCTTATAACCAGTGCTTGCTCCAAGGAAGCTTCGGCGAATAGGAGAAGATCATCTGCAAAAAACACATGGGTGATCTTGGGACCACCCTGGCTCGTCGAGACTGGCTTCCACTTCTTCCTCAAGACTGTTGATTTTATCAAGTGGCCCAACCTCTCCATATAAAGTACAAAAATGTAAGGAGAAATAGGGTCTCCTTGTCAAATCCCCTAGGAAGGCTGGAAAGAGCCCGATGCAGCCCCATTCCATGAAATTTGAAGAGATGACGTGGTGATGCACCTCATAATTAGAGAAATCAGATTTGTTGGGAAGCCGACTTCCGTCAAAGTGTCTTGGATAAAGCTCCAGCTCAGCCTGTCGTAGGCTTTTTCTAGATCAATCTTTATGGCCATGGCTCCCGCGACTCCCTTCTTCTTCTTTATTGAGTGAATAAATTCCTGGACAATAACAATGTTGTCAGTGATTTGCCTATTAGGAATAAAGCTAGATTGATTCGGGGCCACAAGGTCGCCTAAAAGGGGTTTGATCCTATTGGCGATGAGTTTGGTGACTAATTTATAGATGACATTGCATAAACCTATAGGTCTAAACTGAGTTATGCTCTCAGGTTTCTCAATTTTTGGTAGAAGGACAATAAGGGTTTTGTTCAGCTTGGGGTCTCACCAGCCTTCTTCGAAAATTTTTCGAACCATGGAAACTAGATTTTGCCTAACCGAATTCCACTGTGATTGGTAAAAGATTGCATGGAAACCGTCAGGACCCAGGGCTTATAAAGGACCCATTTGTTTAAGACATCCCAGAATTTCCGGCTCCGAGGTTGGAAACATCAAGTTCGAAAATCTTGCTTGATTAAGTTTAGGAAAGTGGTTCGGGATAGGGCAGATGCATAGGCCCCTTCCTTCTTCACGAAATAATTCCTGGAAATAATTCATTGCAAGCTCTTTCAAAGTTGCGTCATCAGTGATCCAAACTCCGGCTGCATTCTTTAGGCCCTCAATGCGGTTTTTCTTCCTTTGAATAATTGTTGAATCATGGAAGAAAGCAGTGTTTCTGTCTCCATCTTGTATCCACCTACACCTTGCCTTTTGAGCCCAGAGAAGTTCTTCCTGGATAAGAACATTATCCAAGTCCATCCTGAGTTCCTTCTCTAGTTTGGAAAGGAAAGCAGAATGCCTTTTTTCCAGGAATTTTTGAATACCGTCAATTCTTGCGAGAAGCCTCCTTTTTCTCCTGATGATGTTTCCAAATACAACTCTGTTCCACTCTTGAATTATTGGTGTAAGTTCCTCGATTGCATCCACCACACCCAAACTTGGGTTCCAATTATTTCTTAAGAAATCTTCAAAATCCGGATGGGTCAACTAAGCGGCCTGAAAACGAAAGGGTCTATTCTCCCTAGGAGGTGGAGGAGCTCCTTGTTTGATAATTAGAGGCCGATGGTCTGCACTGGAGTAAGGTAAATGGAACACGGTTGCCTCCGGGAAGGCCAATCGCCACGCATCATTACAAAGGAACCGGTCAAGCTTTGCTTGGTAGCCCCCTCCCTTCCAAGTGAACTTGCCTCCTGTGAAATCTAAATCAAGTAATTTTGCACTATCTACATAGCTGGAAAAAGCCCTGTTTGCCGACCCGTATCTCCCCAATCTGTCCTTCCTCTCCTCTCCACTGAGAACTGCGTTAAAATCTCCTCCCAACAACCATGGTTCAGAAATATGAGTAGCTAGAGCTTTTAGATTCTGCCAGCAGAAGTTTCTCCACTTTTGTTATGAGCTTGCATAGATGGCGGTGAAGAGGAAAGATTCTGAGTCTTTGGATATATGAGCATGGATGAATTGTGTGTGATTGTGGATCTGAACCTCCACACTCTCATCTTTCCAAAGCAACCATACCCCTCCCCCCCCCCCCCCCCCCCCCGAAAAACCACGGGCTTCCACTCTGTGGGAAGCTGAGAAACCCATTCTCCTGATTATCCTGCTAGCTCAAAATCCACTAACTCTTGGTTCAACTACAACAGCAACTGCCGGATTCTGGATGCGGCAAATTTCTCTGAAATTTCTTGTAAACTGCTGTTTCTGTGCCCCTTGGCAATTCCACAGAAGGATTGGAATCATAAAAATGGATACAAAAACAGCGATTCCCCACTAAGCGCTTAGTGGGAGTTACAGTTGGCGGTGTCAACCACTATATCCATCAGTTGAGAATCTTGCTTATGAGGCTGTCTTATAGTTGAGATTGGAGAACTGGAAGTGGGAAGGTTGTCAAACCTCGAGTCTGGGCAGGCATCCGGCATACAAGTATCCAAAGGGAGGGTGTGAGCATTTGAAGAGGGAAAAAATGGAGGGTCGGGTGGTTTCTCAGGGGTCACACATGGGAGGGTTGAGGAAGCAGGGGAAATGGGGTGGACTGGAGCGGGAGTGGGGTGTTGAGAAACTTCGGCGGTGTTGGCAGCAAGGACATCCCTGTGATTCGCCTCTGTAAGTTTTATGGCTAAGTGTTTTGGTTTATGAGGGAGAGGGAGGTCGGTAAGGGGTCTTGGGAAAGAGTTTTGGTCTGGGTTATGTCTTAGAATGACACGAGGTTGTGGAGCAGAAGAACTGGGTCCAGTATGGGCCTGTTGTTGGGTTTGGGATTTGCTATTGGTGATATTGTTCAAAGGTGTCCTAGAAGGTTTAGATGATGAAGCGGGCCCGGTTGTTTTGGTAGAGTTATGTGAGGGTTTAGGGCTTTTCTGTTGAGCCTTTAGGTGGGTTTTTTGATGAGCTGGGTTGCGGTGCGGTCCATCTTGGAAAGCTAGGTGTTGGGGAGGATGGTTGGTTATGGGCTGGTCCTGATGTGGAAGGGCTACATCTGGTGGGTCTTGAGCATCTAGGGCCTGGTATTTGTTACCCAACTGTGGCGTCACCGGCATCTTGTAAGGGAGCGGGTGACAGTCTGCCTGTCTTTTTGGTGGGCGGCGGCTTCTCCTCGGGGCATTCATCCATTCCCCTCTTGATTCCTTCTGGCTGACCGGGCTTGATGTGAATGGGGTTTCCCTTGGGGAGGCGATTGATGAGTTCGAAATGGCTGATGGATCTGATGAGGATGCTGCTGGTTTCTGGGTCATCACGGGAGGGGGTGGTTCTGTGGTGGAGTCTGGGCACGTTACAGATAAGTGACCAACTCGACCGCAGATGCCACAAATATCCGGCAAACCCTCATAAACAACTTTGTAATCCACGTCGTCCACCGACACCGTACCTTCCAATGGTTGCGTTAAGTCTATAGCCACTGCCACCTTAGCAAATTTACCCCTGGAGGGGTTTTCAGAGTTCCTCTCCAGTTTCACCGTCTTCCCCACAAGGTTTCTCATGGTACTTAGTACACGTGAATGATAGTGATCCAAGGGGAAGTCTAAGAAACGAACCCAGGTGACTACCTTATCAATAGAATTAGAGGAAGCTCTAAAAGACTGTGACCATGGTTGAACTGAGAGGACATGACTAAAGATAGACCATGAGCCATCCAGGAGGGCTCTGTGATAGTCATCCTCTTCCCAAAAGCGAACCACAAAATAATTGTTTTCAAGGTCTATGATCTTAATCGGACCTTTGGGATTCCACAGGGACAGGATTTTTGATTGCAGGGTCTTGAAGCCGATGGCCCTACCCAAGAGTTTGACAACAACAGCTTTGTCCCAAGGTTTGCGTAATCTATGTAAGAAGGCCTCAGATAATTCAACCACTTTCTTACCTCCCTTGTCGACTACCACAATATCACCATCCTCCACCTCAGCTTCCACTTCCTCGACCCAAGGGTCTGATGCTTGAGAAGTTGGTTGACCGCCTGTGAGCTTGTGCAGATGACTAGATCTCGCCTCATCCATGGTTGAATCCTGCACTTGAGGCTCAGAAGTCTCGACCTCTTCAGCAGGTTGGGGTGTGGCTTCCGTTTCCATAGCTTCCGGCGTCTGGGACATTGAGGGTTCTTTGAGGCGAACCTTCTTGGTGCTCCTGTCTGCATCCTCTTCTCCCATAGGTTCACCTTCTTGGCTGGCAGTGAGTTCGTGGCTTTTAAGAGAGTCCAGTGAGCCTTCAAGCTGAACAGAAGGGTTAAAGGTGGAGGTTCTCCTCACCGGGGATCTCTCCCGCACTCGCTCTCTGTTCGTAATGAGGTCCGGGATTGGTTCGTTGTCTCTCATGGATACAAGTAGCTTGGATTGTGAAAAAAAAAAAAAAAGGAGTGGGCAAACACTAACTAAAAGGATCTAGAACCTAACAGTTACATGCCTACGGCGGTGGGTTAACCGGAAGAATGTAAGGGAAGATGGTGGCACGACTTTCAAGTCACACTAATTCTCTCTAGTTTTTTTTTCTTTCTTAGGGGTATCTATGTCCACGCAAATTCTATTGATGGGGTATAATAGGAATGATTTTTCAGTTCACTGCTATAACAACACTGTTTTTTAGCAGCAAAAAAAAGTAATGTTTTTGCCTTTGAGCCAAAATCAACAATTGCATTATTTTTTTTTTTTAACAAATGAAAAGCACAAGCCATTACCACAAAACCATAGTGATCTTGGGAGACACACAATTGAATTATTTGGAAAGCTATGGAGTTAAGCTTCTAGTTTTCAAAAATGAAAAAACGAATAATCAAGAGATTCACTGAAATGTTGAGAATTTTGAGATTAACATTGATGCTTTTCAGGTTATGATGAAGATGAAGAAGATGAAGGGAAGTAGAGGAAGAGCAAAGAGAGCTCGGTTTTATTTCATCGTACTCTGTCTCAATTAGTTACACAATATAAAAAGAGCAGCACAAGAGGAAAATGGGCACAAAGTAGGTGTGTTAGGTGATTAATGACATCAAAAAAAACACCACGTTTTATAACATGAAAATCATTTTCACGGCTTATAATTGACTCCCGACAAATTACTTGGTATGGACCGCTTAAACGACAAGCAAACGTGAAATGCCTTTGGTTGATAGACCAGAGCCCGTAGAGTGCTTCATTATTGTTGTTATGAGATTTCACCTACAAGCATTGTACTTTATGTTTGTTTTTCAATATGAATCGTGTCACTTCGGTTTGGCGTAAAATGAGTGGGGTTTAACGAAGACTATACTGCTGCATAACCGTGCCTTGTCACATCAGTCGTGTTGACTTTGATGATGGAATCTCAATATTTTCTACTAAATCAGGCAATGGTATTAATTTGCCGGTACCAGCCTTAAGACCCTTGAAATTGTTTGTCTTGACCAGTTCCCGTCCGCCTCTACTTCCTTATCAAGAAACGAAATGAAGAAAAATAAAAATGATTAAAACGAGTTAAGGATATGATTTTGGATAGATTCTCGCGATTGCATGTGATACGCATTATTCATATCCCTTTTACATTGTTTCTTGAACTTTGATTTTACATTACAAACAATAGTTAGTATTTAAACAAATTTAATGAGCATTGTTCAATGGAGAAAAGGGTCTTGATAAATTTGGCTGGCAGGAAGTAGAAAAGAAGCAAGAGATCTCAGCTCTGGTTTAGGGCAAAGAAAAAGAAAGTCAGTCAAGGAGTTGTTACTTGTTGACGTTAATGTGGAAAATATTTCTTCTAGAATGCCTCAAAGGTCTTCTAATTCGTCCCAACCAACCCATGATCACCTACGGTATTAGAATTCGAGGTTCGATGTAAAATTAGGAAAAGATTGAACCGACTACAAAATTTATTTAGCAATGAATAATCAACAGAAAGCAATCATATCATGATCCCCCAGTTAGATCAAAACAGATTGACATGCTATGTTAATTTCACGTTCAACTAGAATCTTGCAGCGGAAGTCCTCAAAATCTGGTCGTGTCCAATTATGCAGAGACGCGGTTCAGAATCTTCAGACGAAAGTCCAACTTTGATAAAAATGAGAAATTCATATGTTGCAAGGAAACTATAAAACTCTCTTGTACTTGGGAGAGGCCAAAATTGGGGTCAAGTCAAGTGAGTGCAGTAGTGTGTGGAGGTAGCCACCGTGCG
This sequence comes from Turnera subulata, assembly GCA_028386065.3. Classification (NCBI taxonomy): domain Eukaryota; kingdom Viridiplantae; phylum Streptophyta; class Magnoliopsida; order Malpighiales; family Passifloraceae; genus Turnera; species Turnera subulata. The sequence continues at coordinate 18,379 of JAKUCV010004102.1, read as the reverse complement.
TGTCCTCTCTGCTGTTGACCTACTTCAACAACTTCATGGAAGGATGATCTCATCCCTTAATTGCAACACTTACTAAATTCTTAATTCACAGCATCGACGGTCAAGGCTGATCTTAATTCCCTGCAATGGAGAATCATCTATTAACTATGGCAGCTGGTGGGGTCGATGAATCATTGAAAAAAATACCAATAGAATATTTCCAGCAATTAAGCTTGATAATCACTAACATATTTGGCCGGTTCATTATCCTGTTCAAGGAGAACCATTAATTGTTTTAGGACAGGGACCAGCCCTGACTGCCAATATTAATAACTTATTACAAACCAATCCATTCAAGGGACATAAATCAAGCCCGTGTTCCGAATTGGGACATTAATCTAGTCGCAGAGAATGTGAGATGGCAAATATTCGGTCTAAGATGCACGACCCAAAAAAAAAAGAAATAAAGAGATGCCAACAGCTACAGGCCAACAAATGATTTATTATGTCAATTATTCACAAAACATCCATCAAATAAATCATTACTTCTCCTGTCTTTTACATCGGAGAAACTCCATGCTTTGTTGCTGTCATTTTTTATGTTCTTTCACTTGGATGTTGAACTAGTCAGGTTGTGCGAAAGTAATCTGCTTTTGATTTTCCTTGGCCAAAATAAAATTAGGGAACAACCCGTGATTATGAAGCAACAATACAGGTTGGTCCAAGTGGTAAGCGATTTGGTTCCGCTTAAGCGAGGTTTCGGGTTCGAGTCTTCGTGTATGCAGAAACTTCCCATTGGGAGACTCACCCACCATATCCAGGTGCGTGCCGCGGGTCGAATTTGGATTAGTCGGGACAAAGCTCCGGATATCGGATGGGGAATCAAAAAAAAATGAAGCAACAATAAATTCTTGAAAAAATGTTTTTCTATTGTGCAATTAACTCGATTAAGATATAAAATATACCATACCAGTTGTGGGATCATTGTTTTTTTTATTGCCCATCTTAAGCTAAGCTTTACCTTGATTAATCCGGATATGGGAATAAATGAGTTTTTCAACGGAGATTTTATGTATATATTAGGAATTGATGTTGGATCATAGGTGATATAATTTTGCCATACGGATTTCCCATATTGGAATTGTAAGCCTAGGTTAGGTTTGGGGGAGGGAGATGGTCCTAATCCTAAGCTGCCTGCAAAATGAGCTGAAAAGAGATGTGAATGCAACGGGTGGATAAAGTTCGGTTGGAATGATAAGGAAATTTGCTTCAACATAAGAAGGAATGATTTGGTATCCATAAAAGTAAGGTCCTGTTATCACAAATTCCATAATAAAAAAACTTATGAAGACAACTTGTACCAGATCATCACACATGGAAATTTCCTCTTAAATAATAGAAACCAGGACACCTAAGCCGCACCAAATTAAAAAAGGCACTGCCTTTTTTTCCTCTTTCTGATGAGAACAACACAGACTGAACACAGACATTTTTATTATTGCCTGCCAAATTAATTCACACGCAATAATAATGAATAATACGGTCAATGAAAGGAAAGGTAGTAATAGTAGTACTGCTTATATTTCCCAATTATAATATTACCAAAAAAGATATTTCACTTAAGAGAATTTTCAAAAAGCCTCATTTTCCTCGGGTAAACCCCGCGTTTTCTCTCCCTCCTCTTCTCTCTTCCACAAACAACCTCTACATCCTTCTTCTCCAGTCCACCACCACCGCAACCACCACCTACTATAGAGAAAAAACACGACATCGTTTTACTTCTTCTCCAGCTAACCGAGAAAAGAAGAAGAGAAAGAGAAGTGTACAGTTATGGGAAACTGCAACGCCTGTGTAAGACCGGAGTCCACTTCGCCGTCAACCCCGAAGAAGAAACCCAAAGACAAGAAGCCCAACCCCTACTCCGAAACCAACAACCACAACCCGAACCACCACCGCTCCTCCCCCGCCCCGATCCGGGTCATAAAGGACCCGATTCCTCTCTCCCACCGCCCCAAAATCGGCGACAAGTACACCCTGGGCCGGGAGCTCGGGCGCGGGGAGTTCGGTATAACCTACCTCTGCACGGACAGGGAGACGCGCGAGGCTCTCGCGTGCAAGTCAATCTCGAAGCGGAAGCTGAGGACCGCCGTGGACATCGAGGACGTGAGGCGGGAGATTGCCATCCTCTCCACGCTGCCGGACCACCCCAACGTGGTGAAGCTGAGGGCCACCTACGAGGACTACGAGAACGTGCACCTGGTCATGGAGCTCTGCGAGGGAGGGGAGCTGTTCGACAGGATCGTGGCGCGTGGGCACTACAGTGAACGCGCCGCCGCCGGGGTGGCCCGGACGATCGCCGAGGTGGTGAGGATGTGCCACGAGAATGGGGTGATGCATAGGGACTTGAAGCCCGAGAATTTCCTGTTTGCTAGTAAGAAGGAGAACTCGGTTTTAAAGGCTATTGATTTCGGGTTGTCTGTGTTCTTCAAGCCAGGTGGGTATCTTTTCTGGGTTTTGAATTATATTTTCTATTTAATGACTTGAAAATTGAGATGGGGAGTTTTTTTTTGATAGATTTGTTTCTGGTTTTATTGGGTTTCGAGTTGGTTTTGGGTTTTGTCATCTTCTTAGGTTATCAGCCAATTCGATTTATGGGAAAGTGTATTTCTTTCCTTCTTTTTTTTTTTTAGAAAAAAAATGATATTCTCTGTGTTAAAAATCTGAGCTTTGAATTCTTTTGGTTTACAGGGGAGAGGTTTACTGAGATTGTAGGGAGTCCGTACTATATGGCGCCAGAGGTGTTAAAGAGGAACTATGGGCCGGAAGTTGATGTATGGAGTGCTGGAGTCATACTGTATATTTTGTTATGTGGGGTCCCTCCATTTTGGGCAGGTACTAACGTCTAACAGAGCATCCTTTGTGCTGGGCAGGAGCTGGTCATGAGATTAGGTTCTGTTGTTAACTCGTTTTTTCCTTGTTGCTTGTGGCAGAGACCGAGCAGGGTGTTGCACTTGCAATTTTGAGGGGGGTGATTGATTTTAAGAGAGAGCCATGGCCTCAGATTTCAGAGAGCGCCAAGAGTCTTGTGCGGCAGATGTTGGAGCCAGATCCCAGCAAGCGCTTGACTGCTCAGCAAGTGCTTGGTAAGCCCCTAAGAAAGATCCGGATGTTTTTCTCTTATGAATATCTTGAACAAATTGATCTAGTAACTATCCGGTCTGCCTGCGATGGTTTTGGTTTTTTCTAGTAGTAGATTATTGATCTTTTGACCAACATAAATTCTAGTATGACATTGGATGTCACGTTTTCCTCTTTGGCAGATTGTTAATGCGACTAATGTTGGGGGATTTGTTATTATACAAACTTCAATCCAGCTCAGTTAGTTTGTTCCCATATATTGTTGGGGCAGAGAATCTGATTTTCTAAAAGAAAAAAGAACATTCTGTATTATAAGCCAAGATATGAGCTTAACGTCTGAATTACGAGAGCTAACATATTATAGAGCAAACTGCTAATAACGCTACAGTTGCTGATAAAATTCCTGTCTTTCAGATAAGAAACTGAATTTTGTCGACTGCACAAGTAATAGATGCATTACACCAAATTCTGTACATTCCTAGCAACACAAATGTTATTGATATGATTTTTTTTCCAATTTTGTATCGCACTGTATTACTCATGCTTTGGCAGAGTTGTTCTCACATTTCTATCTTTATTTGTAGAACATCCCTGGTTGCAAAATGCAAAGAAAGCTCCAAATGTTCCATTAGGAGATATCGTGAGGTCAAGGCTCAAGCAGTTCTCTGTGATGAATAGATTCAAAAAGAAAGCATTGCGTGTAAGTATCATTATAATTTTCTCTGTAATTACTAGCTTAATTCTTAACTTTTGTTGCAGCTCATAACTACTAGAATAACATTCTTTGCAAATTAAATGCTTTAGGTCATTGCCGAACACTTGTCTGTCGAAGAGGTTGAGGTAATCAAGGATATGTTCACGTTGATGGATACTGATGCTGATGGTAAGATATCGTATGAGGAATTGAGGAATGGTCTTCGCAAGGTTGGCTCACAATTGGGTGAACCTGAGATTAAGCTGCTTATGGAAGTGGTAAATTCTTGGTGCTTTTTCCCGCAAAAATGTGTTCTGTCTGGTGTTAATGTTATACTGTCGTTTCAGGTAGTTTCGTGCAACTAGTGTTGGACCATCAAAGTTATGAATAATAATAATTTGGTTACAGTGCTGTGAAAGGGAAGTTTAATTGTCTTGCAGTTATTTTTAAGCCTGACCAATGGATTGTTATCTTTTCTTATTGTTCAGGCTGATGTCGACGGAAATGGGGTGTTGGATTATGGAGAGTTTGTCGCAGTGACTATTCACTTGCAGAAGATGGAGAATGACGAGCATTTCCGCAGGGCATTTATGTTTTTCGATAAAGATGGCAATGGATATATCGAATTGGAAGAGCTACGCGAGGCCTTGGCTGATGAATCTGGAGAAGCAGATATGGACGTGCTTCATGATATAATGCGAGAAGTTGACACTGACAAGGTATGGATTTTGAGCTCCACCAGTGTTATCCTTCATAAACTTCAGTTCAAGGTCCATCACGCTCTCTGCAATTTAATACAGGGATGCTCAATTTTATGTCATTTTTATGATATTCTTCCAGATAAATTCAACTTGGGAAAGTTTAGAACAATCAACGAATAAAAAAATGATTGTTTTTCATTTACAGGACGGATGCATCAGTTATGATGAGTTTGTAGCTATGATGAAAACTGGAACTGATTGGAGAAAGGCTTCTCGGCAGTATTCAAGGGAGAGGTTCAAGAGTTTGAGCCTTAACCTGATGAAAGATGGTTCATTGCATCTCCATGATGGGCTTACTGGTCAATCAATTGCTGTCTAATTCTAAACAAGCATAGGGTTCATATTCTTCCTTTGCCTGGTGCTCGCTGAATGCAATCGCTGATGTATCCATACTTGGGGATTCCGGATTGCGATTCAGCAAGATTGGAGACCTGAAGCCATACTAAATTATTTTCTGGTTGAGTTGGACTAATTTGATTGGATTTGGGCTGCAGGAAGCACAAATCATAGGAGTGTTTTTTTTTCTTCTTCGGCTTACGATTGCCATCTGCAGCTTGGCATCTGGTGGCATTTATAGCAGCTTTTCAAAATAGACATGTTACTTTGTATATTTGTTCTGTCATTGTCGTTTTCCCTCTCTTCTTTTTTCTTTTTGGGTATTTTTTCCTAATTTGTTCAGAGTCGCATTGGAGTTGTCCCTTATTTTTTGTTTGAGCCAATGTAAAATGTTCCACTTCTGACGTTATGGACAATTGCTAAGTATCCTCCTTCCAATTGTAAATTCTGTTGTGAAAGCGATTGTAAGATTCAGATGTAGTATTCAAGAGTATTCTATGAAATTCTTTTTTTTTTAAATGAGAGATTATTATATGAAGTTGAATGTTTCTGATTATTTGCGTGTGCATAAAGCAGCTAATGAAGTGTCACAGTTCTAATGGAATGTCTCTGAACACCCCTGCATCAAAAAAACAAAGGGAGGGAGGGAGAGACAGATAACAAAACTGCTCTTTGCTGCAGATTTTTTTTTTTTTGAACATCTCTTTGCTGCAGATAGCTACATGAACTTTGGAAGGATCCAACCAACTAATCCCGCTGTATTCTATAAAAAAAAGTATTCTTACAGTTTTTCCTTTTAGCCTTTTGGAATTTCAGTGCCGTTGAATTGTCACAAAATCAGTGGTGTCAGGTAGCAAGGAAGACCAACGACTATTCAACCGTTCTAGAAGTCAAAAATGCGCAACATTCCCCAGCGTCTTGATGGCGACAACAAAAATTAATCTATTGCATATTCGGTAAGAGTTATCAGCTTCAAGGGCAAGTTAGTCTCCTGCTGCCTAGCACCTCTTGGTTGCACTGGCACCAAAGACCTCGGGCCACCGAGCCCACCAAGGTTCGTTTTCACCTGGGTGCATGATTTGTGGTATTGGATAGATTTGGGTGAAGATGAGGTTAAGGGTAGTATAGGTATTAGGGTTGGGCGTAGGGCTCCTTAGGATGATCAAAAAAAAGGGTTAGTCTCCTGCTCCTACTCTCGCCTTTGTAAGTCCAAATTATTAGCCGATAAATGCTTCTTCCGCCAAGTGAAGAACTGGCTGGTTTTTCTTTAGCATATACAATATTCCTTGAAGAACCCAATTTCCCACTTCTGCAAACTTTTAATCAGCCAAAAAATCAACTCTCGTTTCGTTGTCAGTCCTGGATCGACCAAACAAACATAAGCATGCTCTACCGCTCTCGTTTTAATGCATTGGATCGTCCTACTTTTCTTCACTGTGGGTGGGATTTGGTTAACAACTATCACCATTCTTATTATATATATAAAACAACTATCACCATTGCTTCTCTGCTTCATCCTCAGAGCTTTTGACCTAGCCCATACAGGAATAAAGAGCAGTAAAGAGGAAGAAGAAAAAAACCATAGAACAACTCAAGGAAACCCGGCAGGGATTCAGAAAAAGCAACTGCAACAATAGTTATAGTCTCTTGCAGACAGACCTAGCAAACGAGCAACAAAGGCTTCCTCAGTGTGAGGATTAGCTAATAACAAGCCAAAATTAATAATACTAAGATGTCTTACATACACTTACAACTGTGGCTACTTCACACGTGAAAACAACACGGGATCGATGTTGAAATGGAGATCCGGGAACTATACTTCTGGAACGAGAAATTGGACCGGCCAAATCTATGTTCCATATACATACTGAATTTCTTGGCGAATTCACTGGTCAGGCACTGAAGATTCAAGTCCATCTTCTTCTCCTCTCCCAATTCCACCAGATCGTTCAAGATTTATGGCATTATGCTAACCAGCTTCTACTTCCCAACATCTGCAAGGCTTTTCATTATTAATTTGGGACTTGGAAGCTTGGAAATCGTGAATTCAAATTCAACCCCCATTCTCCAGTTTGCATTATCTTCAATGTTTGAGGGTGTTCAATACTGCGAATGTATAAGCGCAAATGCTACGATGAATAAGATAATCACAATAGCAATTGCTTGGTCAACATCTTGAGCTTGTTGATGTTGATTGCGGTGGCAGGAACAAGGCCTTGAAGTCCCTCTCCTGATACTACCAGCAGCATTCCTAAGCCCTGTTGCTAATTTTCCTTTTAAAGATATCGCAGCATCAAGGGCTGGGTCAATATCTTGGGAATGTTTATTGCAAGCGCAAGAAAAAGGCCTTGAAGTCCCCCGCCCAATACTTTCAGGAGCACTGCTGGTTCCTGTTCTCAATTTTCCCAAAGTAGATGAGGGAGAATATTCTGGAAAATGAGAGGATCTACTTTTCAGTGTCTCATGGGAAGGCGATGTCATGTTGTGCATCCGATACTCATCTTGTAAGTCATTTGAACTTACGGGATCGAAAGCCTTTTTCTCCAAACCATGTTTAGCATCTCTATCCTTTGATTGATAAGTTGAAAGATCCTGGAAGCTGCTGGTGTCAAAGATGTTCCAGTAATCATCAAAATCCAGGTCAGCGGCAAATGGTTCCTGGGTGTAACTAGCAGAAGGATGTATGTGGTGATTGTACTGATCTTCTTGGGTGCAAACAGATAAATTGGATGTTTTTGATCCAGTGGTTTGATTCAAGGCTTTCTTTGCAGGCTTCACTTTCCGTTTAGTAAGAGTACCATTACCAGTTGATGTAGAAGGGGATTTCTGATTTCCCAAATGAGAATTCTCAGACTTGAAGTCCAATGGTGGCTTCAGATGAATAGCATCAGGAAATGGAACCTGCAAACCTTCAGTGGCGGGTTTATTGCAGTCATTAGCAAGTTTCTCACTTCCTAGAACTGAATGCTCTCCAACTTCAGGATTAGTCATAACAGGCATTGCTAATTTTTTAGATTCATCAGCTTGAGTCAAGTTTCTGTGGGTAGCCTTACTTCTGGGTTTACTACCATTACCCTTTTTCGAGTTTCCAGTTCCCAAGTGGTGATCAGCACTAGAATTCACTGGTTGCTGCGTCTTAATAGCATCATCAGATGCTGGAATCTCTTGACTATCCAAAATCGATGAATCTCCATTACCAGCAACCAATTCTGATTCACCACTAATCAGTGGCGGCCCTCCAGCCACAAGAGTAGTCCAAAGCCACACAGTGTTTGCAGCTGCGACAAGGGGTGTAGAAGCTTTCTGAGGCTGAGCTAGAAGGATATTGTATCTCCTCATCCGCAACTGATGGAGAGCGTCAGCAAAATCTCGATCGCCGGAGATCAGCAAGTAATTAGCAGGAGGAGGATTCTCCAACGCCCACAACATCATCCTCACAAGAATCTTCTTGTCACTATTATCTTTAACACCTGATCCCAATGAATTTTAATATCACACACACAAGAAACTAACTTCATTCTTTCAAAGTATCAAGTAGCCAAAAAGCAGATGCATGATCTAGTAGGCATTCAATTAATGCAGAAATAAACAACAACCCATTACAGAGTTGCAGCCAAGAAACAAGACCCACAAGTCCATTATTAACCAGTTTGTTTAAGTACGAAAACTAAAGCTACAAGAATATGATTAGATGACATGAACAGATCAAAACTTCAGTTGCATTTATACCTGCGGGGACGTGATGGAGAGAGACGCCGGTGCTGGACAGTGCGTGCTGGACAGTTGCCGGAATGCGATGAGTGTCACCATAAGCAGAAACGGAGACGGGTCCACGGAAGTTTTGGTTGGCGAGGGCTGAGCTTATGTTCTTGGCAATGACATTAGGGTCACAGCTTTTTGGTACGGCGCAGTTCTCTATGTCCCACCAGACACAAGTTTTAGCCGTCACGTACGGTGCCTCTCCTCCTCCTCCTCCTCCTCCTCCTTCTTCGTCCATGCTGCGATGTGTGTCCCGATGAAGATCGAATCTGGTAAATGAACCGAGTGTGTTGATGATCGTGGTGTGGACTTTTGGTGGTTGCAACAGGAAGTCTTTGTACCTTTTGTATTATTATAAAAATGGTGTTGCTGGTCACTTCTTCTTTAGCGCCTTTTTCTTCTTTTTCGTTTTTTATGGTTTGGTAGTGGTACTCAAGTGTCTGATCTTGAACCAGGCCTAAGCCCAAAACTAGACGTTGGATAAAACAAAGAGTGAAACCCATTAGAGTGTTACTATATATGAGGGGCATTGCTATGATACCCAGGCTAAGATCCCGGGTAATGTTACCATGACAATGTGAACCAACAATCTAATAACACTTAAGATTTGTGGGCCAGTCAAGTATAATTTAATGCTCAAAAATTTAAAATTATAAAATAACCCTGTTGTTTTCAATTTTGCATTCCATATTCATTTACTGAAGGCCCACCAATATCACTTATAGCCTTTTCACTTTCTCCAGAAAACTCATCATTTGTTTCTAAAAAAAAAAAATCTTTCTCTCCTTGTTAATAACTGGTAATTTTATTCGTTAAGTATAGCAAATAGCGAATAAAACACCTTTTACAAAACATTAAAAGATAATGCTTAAACTTATTAATTTCTTCTGTATTCTTGATATTTTTTATGTAAAGGGTAAAAGTGGGCCTGCCCTTTAAAGATGGAGGAATGAATAACGAGCATAATAAATAAATTTGATATTAAATTATTAAATGACATAGAATGCAATGTTCATAATTCATATATTAAAATGGATTTATATTTTAATTATTTCT